>JBBPLZ010000225.1:3757-15904 GCA_038090055.1 Hemileccinum hortonii | reverse complement strand
ACGAGTACGTGTATCTTTCAGTGTTACTCCAACATGATTTCATTGACATTTGGCGCAGGGATAGGCACTGAGGGCTATAAACCCAAATACGTGGAGCTTCTGGCCTTACTAAAGCAAATCCGTGTGGCGACTACGTTGTTAATCAAGTATACGGACGCCGAAACGATATCGGAACTTGAAGAGTTTAAGCATCAACTAGAAGGGTTATTGGCAGTGGTCCAAAAAGATACTTCGAGCGAAGCTGCAAAAAGTAATGCCTCATTCATTTCACATACTAACTAAGCCAATGACATTTGCTTGGCAGAATTGCCCAAGTCGGTGCTTGAGGCGCTTTCGCAGCTCGCGAGCATTGCAGATATTGACGCAATAACAAGCATCATTCGTGCTTCACTTGAAAATATTAACGTGAACCCTGACGAAAGGGTTGATATCAACAGTGATGACAAGATTGACATCACGGACTGGAGCGAGGGCATCGAGGAGCTCAGCAAGCTCACAACTGATGACCTCTGGCAGTGGTTAGGTCTGCCAGAGAAGCGCCTACCGTTTTTCCAAGAATGGAATGATCCTGACATGCTCCTTGATGCATGGAGCGACGAGGGGCAAGCGTGGTTGAACGACGCCACAAAGGGAAGGCGGTTGCTCAACCCGCGATGGCATCAACTGGTAGGTATCTACAGGACACTAGAGCGGGTGTTTGAAGGCAAACCCCTGCTATTGATGGACGGCGTGGGATTGGGCAAAACTTTGCAGGCCGTTGGCGCGATCGCCTGCCTGGCGTACTACAGAGAGTCTTTCAAGATGAAGGGAACGTTCCCCGGTCGTTTCAGCAAGTGTTCAATTTGCTTTCCGACTAACTATATGTTAATTGACCATAAACGAAATCCAGGCGGGCGCCGTATGAACACCCCCGACGGTAACTTCCCAGACGTCCCACACATCATCGTGTGTCCTGTCAACCTGAGGGATCAATGGGAGTACGAGGTCAAGCGATTCTTGAAACGGGCTTCATTTGATCTATTCCCCTACATCGGACGATGCGAGAGACGCGAGAACTGGTGGACGGAGCTTTTTGGTAAGAGCCTCCATTCCAATTCTCAGCGTATCATATTTGCGACATACACGGTGAGTTAACTCAACTTTTATCTTGAGATATCAGTTTGTTGAATATGCTTCGGGTCTAGGCTATACAGGACGACGCTACTCGGTGCTTCCGACCTGGAGTGAAAGACAAAGTGGGCAGAGCCGACAAATTGGGGCATTACCAAAGGGACTCTCAGCTGACCGTCTACGGCAGGGAGTTCGGAATGATGGTGATGGACGAGGCGCATATCGGGCGCAAGTACAACCTCACACACGTCGCATGTCGTGAGTTGCGATTGAGATCGAAGGCATTGATGGCGCTTACTGCGACCCCAGTGACCACGAAACCTCAGGTAAGTGTCACAAGCAACGATCGTTTCCTCACCAGCTCGACTGACACGCATTCCAAAATGTCTGCACAGGATTTATGGATCATGGGTGATCTATTGGGTGTTCAGGGGTTCCATGACCATGAGGAACTGTTAAAGCTCACTCGCGAAGTCAACGCCGCCAACCGACGTGACGCGAAAGCCCTTCGAGGCGCTGGGATTGAAGCATCCATGCTGCGTGGTGTGTTCGTTGGTAAGGTCAATCCCGGCACCCCGGATCTGGACTTTCCTACCGTCGTGCGGAAATGGATGGTCGTCATGCGCGAACGCTTTGCGCCACACATCATCCGACGAACAATCGATTCGCTTGACTACCAGGGTCATAAACTGTTTGGCATGCGTCCCTATCTTGACCACTGCCTCAAGCTCAAAATGTTTGAGTGGGAGATGAACTACCTTCGCAGTTTCGCGAAGGAGATCATCAAGGACAACCCAATGGCGACTGCACCTGACACACGCAAAGTAAGTAGATTCATTCCTTTGTGCCATGTCTCCATCCTGGATGGCAAGCCTTGTGCCTGGAGCAAGTGAAGTTACGTTACGTCGACCATATGACTCGGAGCATGCTTGTCGTCCACGGAGGACCGTGGTACATCGTGAGGTTTCATATTCTGGCTGATGTTTGGTACATGTAGCATTTTTACATTGAATTCCGGCGCTCAATGCTCCACCCACGCCTCAACCCCAAGTTTGGCGATTATTGGAAGAAACCAGGGTCCCTAGAACAGTGGCAGAAGAACCCTGAGAAAACAGTGAAGTTAGATGTTCTTGCACAGGTTGTCAAACATCATCTCGCGGCAGATGGCCCACAACCACTGACGATGAAGGATGATGGCAATACGCTTGAGCTGAACCCCATACATACGAGCGACCCCCATCAATATGCAGAATGCGATCGAATCGTCATCTATTCTGCATTCCCCTCCTCAAATCAGGCGATATTGGATGTGAGTGTCGATTTACGTACTCACCAGTAACTCACGCTTCAACGATTTACACCTTCAGATATTGAATCTCTATGGCACCAAGGCCGCAGAACTAAACGGTAGCATGTCTGCGAAGAGACGGGTGGAAGCTCTCAATGCGTTCCGGACATCCACTAGAACAAGTGGTCCTCGAGTCCTCATATTATCGAACGTTGGCCAGGTAGGCCTCAATCTGGCATGTGCCAACACAATGATCATTGTGGTAAGTACGTTGCACTCTGTTTTACTATCACTGATCTTCAACGGCACTTATTTAGGATACAACGTGGTCTGCTCTCGATGACGAGCAGCTACGAGGGCGAATATTCCGTTTTCCACAGCCCAAACAGGTTCACATCTACCGGCTCATCGCATTAGGCACCCCAGATGTATTTCTGAACAACATCTCATTCGATAAAGGCCAGCTCCATGCGGCATTCATTGGGACAGATCCGGAGTTTCGTAAGTGCAATTGACAATTAGCCAACTATCTGGCTAACCAGCTACCTGGAAACCTCAGGAGAGATGTTCATAGATCAGGGAGACATTGACCTTGACCTTCTCTCGGTAGCAAGTGACGAGCGAACGCCAACCAGCGCGCGAGGCAAAGGAAGAGCTGCTACCCGGAAAGGCAAAGACAAGGACACCTCGGCACCTTCGGAACAGGGAAAAGGGAAGTCGAAGCAAACAGCTGAAAGCGAGGACCAGTCCAAGACTGCTCCCGCTCCCGGTACTACTCCCGCTCCTGCTCCCCAACAACAACACCAAGCTGGAGCTAATCTCTCTCAATTGATGCGCTCGCCTCAAGCTGGTGACAAACGTCGTCCTTGCAACACCACCCCCATCTCCCCACCTCCAAAAGATCGCAAGCGCGGTCGCAAAGGAACCACGGTCGAGCTTTCTGGCATAGCTAAGGTTCAAATACAGGCGAAGGCACAGCCCGTTAATATTGCAGACACGTCAACGGAGTATTTTGACGTCATGCAAGTATCTTATTCTGGCAATGATGACGACGACTCCAGCCGCCCCGTTGTCAAATCCTCCCCTTGCACCATCGCCTCCGTCACTCCTGCCATCGACTCTCTGCCCAGTTCCTCCCCATCAAAGGTATCCATTGACATCACACAAACTGGGCCCGTCTGGGGGAGTCCCCCTGCTGACGTCGAGATGGAGGACAGCCTTCTTCGCGATCTCCTGACAGAGGGTGGGCAGAACGACCCCGACCAGGATGAGGTTGCTGCTCTGGCGGCTTTGGACGATCCTCCCGCCGTTCCCTCTTCACTACCCACCGCGCCGCCACAATTGTCCAAGAAACATACTTACGTCATGCCACATCGCATCCAAATGCGTAATACTCTGCATAATCAACATGGCAGTATGCTACAACCCCTGGCGACACTGCATAAATTCAACCTGGGTGGCAATCGGGACGGCAGTGGAAGCAGGGGTCGGGGAAAAGGGAGCAGGAAATGAGTTTAATCCCCCCTGTATTGATGCGTGCACCTTCGGTCGACGTATTTACATCACGGAAAAAACATGCGAGCTATAAAGAATTATAACCCGAAAATATAATCAGCCAAGGTAGAAGATACAGTGTTAATAGCAATATCTAGCTTCCTTCGGCTCACAATGGTTACTTTTTTTTTAACCAAAGTTGGTGCGGGTTCCGTCACAGGAAGATCAACTGCAGCATATTACCCAAGCAAGCAGCTTAATCGTCAAACTGTTCTCTGAGGACCTGGCGGCAGCACAACGTTTTGCATGTTTATTATCTATTCCGTTGATGTGACGGTGAGGATGGTGATGCCGATTTGAACGAGTTGGAACATTACCTTGCTTGCCAGGTTTCACCTTCGTTACACGCACGGTCCATTCTTGTGGTCCAGGTACTCCATCTAGTTTGGTTACGAGCCGAACAGAGGTCGGAACAGCCTTGAATGGTGTGACTGCGAAACTCGTAAACCGGAATCCAGAGGAAATCTTTACCAAAGAATGAGGCGCTTGTAGCATCGGCGGCAGAGGTCCAAGAGCTGGGATGCCCTGCGGGAGGCTTAGCGTGGTTGGAAGGTCAATGGCAAGAGGCGAGGTGTAGTAAGTCCAATCGATATCGATGCGTTCTACGTTCTTCGAGCTTCCAGCATTCAAAAGTAAAAGTTGGGTGCATTTTTCAAAAATGTACTTTACGGAAAGGGCGAGCAGATACTCTCCATTACCCCCGCCGAGCGAGATGCGTGCACACGTCGGAGGATCCGCCAGTTCAGATCCCCGGAACGAACAGCCTTGTCGGTGCGTGGGACGGCGCATTTCAACAGCGTCAGATGCGATCGCGAAGGGTGCAGATCCGGACTTGGCCGGAGGAAAATCGGTTTAAATAAAGGGTGTCTGGGCTTTGAAACGTACATGAATGTCGCCATCAGTGAGCAGGAATACAACTGCCGGGTGATAAAGCCCACGTAAGGTGAATGCCGACTGCCAGGAGAGCTTTCGGAACTTCTGTTACCAAAACCAAACTTGAAGATGTTGAATGTCGTCTACTAGGGCTCCGTGAAAAACTCCCTCTGGAGTTTTTGACGTGTTTTAAACTGAGACGTTGTCGAGAGTAGTTTTTGGCGTATTGTAAAGAAAGGCGTTTCTACACTATGGAAAGTCGAAAGAACAATCAAGTGGTTCCACGGGCTGCATAACTGATGTGGAAAATGAATCGGAAGGCTGCAAAGAGCGTTCGGCTGGTGCTGGCTCGAGGGGCTTGTCAGATACAAGTCGAGTAACCACAGAGCTTCCAGGTGAGCCTCACAGACGCAAGTGTTTTTCTATCACATTCGAAGTATTCCCGATCATTCTCCACTTCGGATAGATTGCTATCCCACCGCCTCACACAGGGATCCTCGGAATCATCTCGGTCCAAGGTGACTCCACGCACGTTTCATCCCGTTTCCATTTGGCGTCATTCTGGATCTCGGAACCCGACAAAGAGCTGCTGAGGTCGCAGAACTTGAGTACTGGCCTTTTTGGGTTTGATATGTTCGGGAGCAAGTTCGTCAATATGAGTGAAATAAACAGGTTACTAACGCACTTGTTTTGGGTTCATCACGGCCCACTGTCGACCCTGGACCTGGTTGATGAGGGTAGAACTCTTCTGAGAGCTGCGAAGTATCAAATTAAGCCACGTAATTTTTGATGCCGTGCGCTCATCTGCCATTGAGTTGACAGTCACAACAAGAAGTTTTACTGCAAAGTACTAACTCAGATCCCAAGATTAGCCTCCTGTTTCCAATTCAACCCAACATAGTACGCACCGCAAGCATGTTAGCATCATCGTCATGCAATAAGCCTGCCCACCACTTCACCGCATCAGAACCATGCGAGAAAACTCGGTTGAATGGCCATGCACCCCTCGCATACGTGAGAAGTTCTTCAGTTTCGCAAGTGCAGTTCTGTTGTCAACGTTGCGAATTTTCTGACCCTGGTCCTCATACTCAATGCGGAGTTGATTAACCAGAAACTTGCCAATTCTAGTTGGAATGGAAAGAGGATTGACGTTCTTGAGAACACCAGAATCTCTATTACCTTTCCAGGCCAGCGTTAGGAAAACTAAAAAAATGTTTCGATTGTACGCCCTGGGAGTCAAAAAAATGCTATTATAAATATGTCGGAAGGTCCCTCTTTGATCGTTTGATTGAATCGGTAGTTTACAAAGCCGTCGAACGCGTTCAAGAACTTTATCAGGAATCTGGGTGGAATTCTTGCAAACTTCTGCGAAAATGAGAAGCCGATGACGTCGCTGTAAGCTGAGGCTTACCGCACCAGAAGACGTTGGAGAGGCCCGAACATTCAGCCTCGCGGACTTAATCGCACTAGGCTGGGTCGCCAGGAGACTGAGGGAAAGACAAAAAGAAAAATGCGACACGTGAAAACCAAAACAAAACGAAAGCGATAACGAAAGCAAAACGAAAGTGAAAGTGAAAGTGAAAGTGAAAGTGAAGGCGCTGAATCGAAAACAAACTCAAACATATTTGGTCCACTCCCGCCCCGAGTAAACCTCCTACCGTATAATTTGCAGGTCGGGATTCCGAGTCTTTCCGGTCCGGGATAAACTCTACGCCACATAAAGCGCTAATACCGTGTTTTGCCGTTTACTCCGCGTAGGAGACCCGATTTGTCAGGCTTTCCAGGAGTTGTAGTTTCCCCAGAAAAGAGTTGAGTCGGTAGGGTCGCTTACCGCGAGGCTTTACGTAAGGTCAGGGAAGCCGCTTTTGTTCCGTCGAGGCTGAGACTCGCGTTCCCGCTGAACGCTCGAATCCCAACTTATCGACATGAAAACTCTACATAAGGTCGAATACAACGTTCTACTAGCTACCACACGCGTATTGTCTGCCATCCAACTCGTCCCCCGCCTGGTGGGGACAAACGAAGCGTGGAAGCTCTGGATGCTGCAGAACTTGCAATCCGAGATGGTAAGTGGTCCGCAGTTTGTATCGAGAACGAATCAGACTTATTATCACTATATCAGGATGAACTCCCTATCCCTTGCGTCAGCTCTCCACATCCAAGGCTTCTAGGAAGCCTGACAAAAGTATTTCTCGGGTACTACGCAAATGACCGGAATATCGATCGACTCCGCTTCGAGGACGTGCGCGCCGACGATCCTTCTGTAGAGGGACCCGAATACGTGGATATATCGGAACATGCACTCCCCGAACTCAAAGACGACGACTTCTGGTGGAAAACCCAGCCACCATCTGGTGAGGCAACTCCCAAGTGCGCAGAGAATTCGTATTGATATTGATGAACGTAAAGTAACGTTGACAGATCATCCAACCTCCTCTGACGTGGTCCAAGGATCTCCGAGTCTGCCAGACCCAGGATTGCCACCCAAGCTTACAATAAAACTGAAGGTGCCTGAACATCTTAGGCGTCCTATTTCTGAGCGTTATCATAAAGGCAGAAAAGGTAAGCATGGTAAGAAACTGTATCATAATATGGACGGTATGTAGACTCCAAAGCTTTACTTTCAGAACCAGGAATGACCGGAACTCCGAGAACTGCGAAAGGCCAGAAACGAGCAAGGGATGAAGATGAGGATGAAGATGAGGATGAAGATGAGGACGAGGACGAGTACATACCTAAAAAGAGAAATTTTCAAGAAGACTCAGAGAGTACGGATTTGGAGGGAGGTGACGAAACGGAGGCTGGCCGTTCGAAGGCCTCGAAAGGGAAAGCCAAGGCCTTTGGAGCGGAAGGGAAAGAATCATCCAAGGCTAGTCCACTCGCAGTAATCCAGAACCTGCTTTATACTTCGTCCCCACAGATATGCGAGGCTTGTAAATCCTGTGGCTCTGAATGTGTGTGGCCCTCGCGCAGGGACTCGCGGTCGGGCTCTGAAAGCTCGAAAAGTGTGTGCACGAGGTGCGTGTCGGAGAAGACGCATTGCTACGTCACAGGCGAGTGGCTACACGCTTTTATTTTCAGTCGCGTTTTGAAAACAAGAAAAGGGGTCTTTTCCATTCACCGCCCCCAGACAAAGGCAGCCAAGTCTCACTCTGTCCAACAGCAGATTAGCATCGATGCATTGATGCAGCGGATGGAAGATCTGGAAAAACTATTCGCCCAGCAGCAAGAGATGGAAAAAGCGCTGGTCTCAGAGGTCGCAAACCTTCGGCACCAATTCGGACGTTTGGAAAGGGAGGATTCTAGGTCGTGATTATATTTAGATACGGCCAAGGATTTTCTCCCTGGCCGTCTGCATTCGTTGTGTAACCTTCATTCAAGTTAACGGAAACACTGGCAGTGTCAATGATGCTACCCTGCATATTATAGTAGCTCAGCGGATACAAATACTTTGTACTACGGTTGTAACAGTCGTCCAAGCCTTCCTCGTCATCAGCGATGCATTTGAATGGAACGTGGAGTGTCTAGGATATTTGATAGAGAGCGCGGGTGACATTGGTCATCAATCCCACAACCTCGTCCATCGCTTCCTTAGCGAAATGACCCTCACTCAGCCGGTAAGCTTCGTCAATGAAGAGTACCTTGCCGAGAGCTTTCTCGAATACTCCCTGCGTTTTTGGACCCGTTTGCCCGACGTACTGTCCAACCAAGTCAGTCGTAGAACACTCAATCACTTCTTTGGAGGCCAGGAAACCCATGTCGTAGTATACTTGGCCAAGTTTCCGAGCCGTCGTCGTCTTCCCCGTGCCTACTTTGCGTGAGCATTACTTTAAGAATGGTCAAATGCCACCTACCCGGTGGTCCCTTGAACACAAAGTTACTCGGGATCTGTGTGAGCATGTCCAACCCCCTTTCTTTCATCGCCCTAGCAATCTTTTGGTATCCATCCAGTTTACTTATGACTTCATCGCAACCGACGACATCCGAGAACATCTTTGCGAGGTTCGCAGGTGCGTTCTGACTCCTGTCGAAATCAGGATCGATATCTTGAGGTTCGAACATGACATCCATCCTTTCAGAAGCAGGAATGGATGCCATGCGTTTCTGGTACCGCGCTTTGGCTTTCCCCAACATATTTTCGACCTCTCCCGCATTGCCAAAGTTGGGGCGGTTCTTCATCCGGCTGAGCACCTCGCGAGCAACTTCCTTGGCTTCGGCAGTAGCGGATAGATCCTGGTCTTTAAGTTTGTATTCCAAGATTTGCATGAGCTGAGGTTCAGTAAAGTCCTCAAAATTGAATGCATTCTCCATCGCAAATCGTCGAGTAAGTCCAGGATTGACATTCTGAAGACAATGGTATCAGGTCGGGCGCAAAGAACCTAAAAGGTGATGACATTACCTGAAACATTTCCTCCATCTGATCCTTGTATCCAAGCAAAAGGACACACCGGTCTTCACTAGGGATACTTTGGATCTCAGCAACCATTGTATCGATGACCGAGGTCTTGTAAGGGTCTTTCGAGTCCTTGCTGTACAGCATATACGCCTAGACACACATCAAAGTCTCCGTTGTCTTACAGAGCATATGACAAACCTCATCAATTACGAGCACCTTGCCTCGCGTACTCTCCAGAATCGACTTGGTGTTCTTCTCCGATTCACCCAAGTGGGACCCCACAAAGTCTGCTGGATTCTTGACCACCACTGACGAGGCCTAAGCTTAGCACGGAAATATGATATGGGATGACTAGGTCGTCTCACCTTCGCCATTGCTCAACATACCAAGGTCTGCGAGAATCCGGCCGTATAACTTGGCTACCGTCGTCTTCCCAGTACCCGGCGAACCGAGGAAGACTCTATTGAGAGAGACCTGCATCGGCTCTTTTTCCGCCAGTTCTCGCTCATAATTCGTCTCCAGAAGCGCGAAAAGGTTGCGTACAGACTCCTTGACAGACTCCAGCCCTGTCATTCCCTGCAGCTTCGCCCAAGGTGCGCTCTTGGGCAGGACGTGAGACGGATTAGGCCCGATCAGGTCTTCCTTTGTGAGCAGGAAATCGTCCACCTGCATTCCTGACCGACGTTCTCTCTCGACGCGTTCAGCCTGACGTTCGCGGATTTTAGCAAACATGTTCTGCAACGCGTGCGCGTTCCCAAAGCCCGGGGTGCCTCTGCCGCGACCCAACCGTTTGACGGCAATGCGAGCATATAATCCATTGATGCCGTCTTCGACCTTCATCCGGCCATTGTAGCGTTTATAAACGAGATCCTCCAACATCGACAATAGCTCCTTATCAGTGTAATCCTCGAACGTGAGTTGATGAGGTACCCGACTTGGCAACCCCGGATTCTGTTCAAAGAACTTCTCCATCTGCTTGCTGTATCCAGCAATGATAAACACGAGCGTGCCAACCTATTCTCCATCTCTGCGAGAAGCCTCGTCGATGAAGATAGCACCTCCGCCAGCCTTCAGTGCGTCATCGATTAGCTTTTGCGCCCCTTGTACACCTTCGAAGGAGAGTTTGGATCCCGTGGTCTCCAGGAACGCATTCCCTGGGAGCGCCTGGATGGACTCGAGGAATTGCGCATACAGCATCACAACCGTAGTTTTTCCTAGAACATGGAGTCAATACCGTTTGTCTTTGTCTTCATATATAATGCATCATACCTGTCCCCGGGTTCCCGAACAAGGCAAGGTTGAGTCGTTCCTTGTTGATAGGCACGCCTTGACGATGCATCGTCTCAAGGCTACCCTTAATCCGCAGGATCTTATCCTTGACTCCTTCAAGCCCCGTCATGTCCATGATTTTGTCAATGGCGTCATTTTCCACCCCATCTACTCGCTTCTGATTCTCCCACTTATCTCTCGCAAGAGACGGGAACATGGCACGAGGTGGAGGAGGTGCATCGGACGTGGATGGCGTAGGTCCATTGGCAGCGCCTTGGGACGGAGTCTGCGACGCTGCCTTCACCTTCTCCGCCGCCTTTTTTGCCGCATTCTCCGCATCGCGGATCTTTTGTTTTGTATTCTCAACCTCCTCCTCCTTCTGCTTGATCTCGTTCTCCCTGTCTTTTTGTGCCTGGATGTCCTTTAGGGCCTCCTGCTGATATTGCAACTTGGCCTCGAGCTCAATCATCTTCATGTCATGCTCGCGCTGTGCTTTCTCACGCTCCTCTTTAGCCTTGATGTCCAACTGTGCCTGCTTCTCGAGGTGCTTGTAAGTCGATCACATGGGGGACAGATTGCGGGATGCCCTTGATGACACCTCCAAGATATCGTATGACCAACGGGGCATTTCTCCTGAAGCGGATGCATACACAGCATAGAGGTGTGCACGTCAGGTTGACCCGGAGCTAATTGCAATGGATGACATTTCTTCGGACACGCATGGACTTGGCATTTCAAAAGCACGCCACTGTCAAGGGAATGAGTGAAACAGGACACTGATACAGAGAACTCGATGACGCTTACCAGGGTTCAGTGCATCCTCCATCGGGTGATCGGTAGTCAAACTCTTCAGACTGCGCGAGAGTTGCAGTCCTCGAAGGATGCTTCTCACATTTGGTAGGAAAGCCATCAAGTACATACCGTCCCTTGTTCAGCATCCTGAAGAACTTATCCCATAGTCCACCTCCTTTCTTGGATTTGAGAAACGTGTGAGAGTTTCCAATCATAATCAACCCATTGCGGGCACGCGAGAGAAGGACATTGAGACGCTCTGGGGAACTCATGAATCCGATACTGTTTTCGGGATTCGACCGCGTCAGACTCGTGATGACAATGTCGCTCTCTTCTCCCTGGTAGTTATCTACGCAGCCGGTTACCTACACTGGAAGTTGTACTTGACGGAAAACTTACCGATCGTCGCCAACCGTATCCCAGGCTGGTGAGCCTTGGTAGCGGCTGAGCCCGTTTGACCTAGTAACCCAGCCTTTTGCAGATCGGTAGCATCCAAGTCACCCAAAACTGGGTCATGTTCGTTCATCAATGCCTCACGCAGCTTGGACAATTGGCCCAAATACGGGCGATTCGTGCTTCTTCATCCTCTGGGTGAGCGTGGTTGACGAAGATGACATTGGATATCCATATGCCTCACAGGCTCTGGTACTGCAGACGACCCCTGTCCCCATTTCCTTTTTTGGCATCTCCGTCCCCTGTCCCCACCATTGCCATTGCTTAATGGTCCCTGTCCCTGTTCCCGTCCCCATTCTCTTGGCATCCCCATCCCTTGTTCCCGCCATTACTGTTGCTTAATGATCCCCGTCCCCATCACCATCCCCGTTCTCTTGGCATCCCCATCCCCATTCCCATTCTCTTGGCATTG
>JBBPLZ010000224.1:3778-15953 GCA_038090055.1 Hemileccinum hortonii | reverse complement strand
TCAGAGACATCTTGTACCATCCGTTTGACTTCCTCGTCGACGGACACATCTCCGGGGACCACGAGTGTTCTTCGACCAAGCTTCTCGATCTCGTCCGCGACAGCACGCAATTGGTCAAGGTTGGACGGGAGATCATTCAAGGCGATATCGAACCCATCCTTTGCAAGACGAAGTGCGATACCATGTCCAATTCCCCGAGCAGATCCGGTGACGAGGGCAACCCCATTGGCGGTAGGCATGTCAGTGATTCTGAAGATGGGTGAAAAGCCAACGGTGCGTTGATTGGCCACCAGGGCTAACTTGGTCGGCTTTATATCTTCTGCGTCCAATCTGCGATAGGCGCCGCAAACCTCCAAAAGCAGCACTAGTCCCAGTCAACCATACGTGCACTATGATATGATCTAGGAATAAAGAGCTTAGTACGGGTCAATTTCGTCATTGTTTCATCAAGAATCAGACTATATTTAGCACACACCTAAATGCGCGTGCTAAATATCGATCCATCCGTTGTGTCACGACCCTATTCTCTATGCAGCATTGCAAATCAGCCAACTCTGACGAAGTACTACTGCCACTGCGCATTTGACCTGTTATGCATCAACTTCGTCGCGCGACCTGTAGTGATTGCGTAGTGATGCATATCTAAGATCATCATGTCGACATTTGTCAATGGAGGGTCCCGAGTTGGGGCCACCCGAAATGAGTGAACTTCAAATTGCGTATTGCCTAATTCATGGAGTTCGATAGCCATAAATTGATACGGAGCAGAACAGTGACACGAACACCAGCCCTGCCGGTAAAGCGGCGCGGATTGCTAAATGTACCCTTGAGTGGACAAAAACTGGCAGCCGAAATGGAAGCCTATGGAAAACCAGACAACTGGAATCATGCTCCTTCATGTCTGTCTGCCGTCGCGTGTTTCGACTTCAGTCCAATGGGCATAATGACTTAGGTGATTGATGAACTTGTCTTTTTGTATACCCCCAGTCATTTGTATTCCCCCAGTCACCACTTCGGTCGAATGTCTGGAGTAACTTCGTGTCGCACATACAGAAAAGGAGAAGTAGAGCAGACGAAAAAGAAAGAAAGAAAGAAAAAAAGAAAGAAAAGAAACTAATATCAGGAGACAGGGGGCAGATTGGTACGGGTACGGGCAGAAATGTGAAGCAAAAAAGAAACAGAGAAGTTACCTCACAGAAAGACAAGAAAAAAAAACACCTAATGCGCCACTTACTCGCCAATCATGTCGCGTTGTCGCATCGAAGTTACCGTGTCTTGTCACCAGTCGAGTGGGAACGAGTGTGAGTGAATGACGGGAGGGGCGACGTCGTTGTATTGTTGTCGTCAACTCGTTCGATGTCACTCCGTTGACGCCGTCGACGTTGACGTTGTACCATCGTGCTGTCGTGTCGTGTCGAGGTCATTGACATCATGCGTAGGACACTGTCATGGCATCGTGGACTCGTTGGGCGCCAGGCGACGAGCGTAAGGGACAACACCGTCGTCGGACCCGGAGGCACATGCACGCGTCCTAGTCATTGTTCGGCGTACAGAGCTGAGCACTGAGCACTGCATGACGACGACATCACATCATAAATTTGCAATAGTGAGTGGGAGTGTGAAAATGGCGTCAGCGTCGTTGTGGTGTGTATGGCATAAGATACGGCGCATGGGGCACAGAACATGCTGCAGGAATCGGCAGCAATATTGGGAAGTTGGTACGGAGAGACATTCAGCCGAAGTGGTGACTGGGGGTACACCATAATGCCTGAACCGCTATGCCATCGAAATACCAAATGGACATGAAGGAGCATGATTGTTCGGCTTTCCATGATAGAGAGTGGTGTAGCACTATTCTCGGCTAGTTTCCAGGCGGCATTGCCATGTATCCGAAAAGATGCCAGTGGCTCGTAGTATAACGCAAACGGTTCGTCGCCTTCAAGAAAGACCTGCAAAAACAATGTAACAAAAAACAGGGGGGAAGGAATCCATGCTACCGTGAGCGTCAGCGGGCTGAAAAGAAGAGCTCGCTCACAAGCATCACTGTCCAACGTAATGTCCAATCCATCAAGCTGTCGTAATCCTTATCGTTTCAAGAAAAATTCTAGAGGAATTCAAGCTATTCGTGATTCGTAAACACCAGCGCATACTAGTACGAGATTATCCGAAAGTTAGCGTCTGAATCCGACTCCTGTCACGTGTTTATGCTCTTGAAATACTTTCATTACTTAATACCACCTTATTCCGTAGTTCGTTTGACTCGCATCGTTCCTCGCTCCCGCCCATCACACCTCTCTCAAACAAAGGCTTGAACAAATCGAGCTACACTCTAATGTTCATTTTATCCGATGCTGCCTCACCCGACACCAGTTTTGGTACTCATCTCGCCCTGTGACAGGCTACAGCTCGGCTGGGCCGGGGGTCCAGCTTCGGGCCGAAAAACCTTCGGTTTTCGCCCATCATTCCACTCCAGTTCACGTCCGTCATTCCTCCCGTATTCCCCCATCTAGCTCGTCTCACGAGGTTTCAATGCGGGCTCGATTACATATGTAAGTAATTGTCAACGTGCGACGAAAAGTGTCTTGGTTTGACGCATTCAAGTCTCTGAACGGAATGCAGTCCAGATAAGTCTGACCTGACACTGCGCGCCAACCACCAACTGTGCCGCTATGGATCAGACTTTCTTCGGGGTCAGGTCCGCACATAGATCGGATATTACATCACTACGACAACACACTTCAGCTTACCATGAGGTCCTTAATACTGTTGGCTCCACACTCAGGGTGCATTTGATACGGGGTGGTGTCAGTGCCCTACTAACTTTTCTAGGTAACGATCGCTGGGTTTTTCAATCTCACCTTCTAGCAGCTATACGCCGCAGTCAGCGCTGTAAGTAAAACCGCAACGGTTGATAAAGGCTTAAAGTGCCATTGACAGGCTTTCGCTGTAAAGATTCAGTAACGCCGGTGAGGTCTTGGCGATTTCTAGTCCCGTGTACGAGCTGCCACTCAGCTTGTCAGTGACTGGCCTAAAGTTTCATGCAATTTAAAGTCAGGTCTCCGTTTGAAACAGAGGCAATACCTTCACATTTTGTGCTCGATAAGTATGGTTGCTACTAGCAAGAAATAAGAAATTCATAGTTCAGAACACCTGTTGGATGAGTCGAGGGATAAACATCGTTTCGCTTACAAACTGATCCCGCATCGCATCCATTCCCCCGACTCAAATCAAGACAAGACAATCCCTCCATCGATAGTGATCTATGCCACATTGTTCGACATGTCATCCCAGGGTTCAATTCATCGATTCAAGGGGGAAAAAGGGAACTTACACTTTGCCCTGGCACAACCCGAAAGATAAGCAAGTCAACATGAAGATGAAGATGAACAAACACTTGCCAGTAATAAAGTGTGCTTCTTTCGAAGAGAGGTAACTGACGACGCTTGCAATATCCTCAGGCTGACCATCGTATTTGAGGGCTTTCGCGGCTGCGCGCTACGGATAGTGGAAAATCAACTTGCGCACTGACAAGTAGGAGATGAAACAACCCACATGCTTCCACAAGTCAAGTGCTTCCGAATCAGCCTTTCCAAAGTCTCCATCGAGGTTCAAGACGTCAGCCGCTGTCCAAGTTGAGTTTCATTTAGGAATGAGACACTTTGTTACGCTTACTCATCGATGTCTTGATGGTGCCAGGAGCATAAGAATTCACCGTAATGTTGTACTTTCCAAGTTCCATGGCTGGTTTCTAAGCCTCAGTTAAGAGCAAGAGGGAAAACGGGCAGCCTACCAGCAGTTTGCGTAAGTCCTCTGACAGCGAACTTGCTAGCACTATACGCAGTAAGCAAGGATTTTCCTAGCTTTCCAGAGATGGAACTGGCTCCAATAATCCGTCCGCCACGCCCTTGTTTGATCATTTGTTGTGCCGCGTACTTGTAGCACAAGAAAGTGCCACGTGCATTGACGGCCATGACCCGCTCCCACTCATCTACTTCGGCTGCAGAACATCATCATATCAGCGAAAACTGCAAGAAGTCTGTGGGTGTGGCCTACTGGAAATCAAAGGTGTGAATCCGATGACTCCGGCATTCGCTACTAGCTAAGGGGTCATTTATAAGTTATAACAAGCGTCGTTCTGGTGCGCCATTGAACACTTACGACGTCCAGTCCTCCTAGTTCCCTTGAAACGTCTTGTACCATTCCTTTGACTTCTTCGTCTACGGTAACATCTGCCGGCACCAACAACGTCCTCCGACCGATCTCTTCAACATCGTCCGCGACAGCACGCAGCTGATCACGCTTAGAAGACACGTCGTTCAGAGCGATATCAAAGCCATCCCTAGCTAGACGAAGTGCGATACTGCGCCCGAGACCCTGGGCTGAACCAGTGACGAGTGCAACCCCTTTGACGTCTGACATGAGCTCCTATAGATGCGGCTGAAGGTGGACGTTGTAGCCAGCAGGCTGGTCGTTTGCGGTTGAATTTATGCCACCTGTCGGTCATAAATCGCCAACAGAACTTGAAACACTTACTTGGGTGGGACACGGGCATCACGAAGCTATGGTACCTTTAAGAACGGTGGCGTTCATCCAAATACATTTGGAGAAGGAAGACTGCGGGACTTAACACCCACGTTTGGGGGACAGCGCTGGACATATTGTTGTAGCGCTTTACGGCGTGGGTAAATAACTCGTCACCAAGACTTGGTGATGTGCGGCTCCACCTTCCTAAACTAAATCAGAGTTATTTACCCAAGTTTGCGCTACTTGACTTGGACCTCAGTGACTCGGAATTAGTGTGCGGCAATTGCCGGCCTGCCAGAGCTACTATACACTGGCACGGAGAACCTCTCAGCCGTTCAGCGAACGGGATCTGGGTTACGAGGAGCCTTGAACCATATTTCACCCTTGCTACATCGATATCACTCGATATCACGAGACACACATCAAGGCACAGCTTTCTGCCCCCTGGAATTCCCCCGGACAACCCCAGATAATGAACAAGACATGATTTCATCAATCCATGTGTGATTGGTGACCGGTGACCATCCAACTGCCAACAGATCTAAGTCGAAGCCTCAAAACCCACGCCTTCGAGTCACACGAATTTCAGTCAATAGTTTTTCCCAACACGGTCCCTCATACCTACGGCGGTCCCAGGGAAAAGAAGTCTAGTATCTGTCCACGTTAATATTAGGCGCGGCGGACTGGCAGATAACGGTACGTGATGATTCAAACGCAATATTTCAGTGCTATTTCCACCCTCTGGTGGATCAGATCGCAATGTAGTGGCGCGATATCAGTGCGGGTATGCTGTTGATCGGAGGCCTATTAGGTCCTTACTGGTGGGAGTATCATTCAAGCTGGTGCAAAAACGTGTAACTCGGAAAATGCCGCCTGTACTTCGCGGGCGGGCTTGGAGCGGACCGTTTCAGGTCTGGAACATCCCAAGGTTTTCGCCATGATATTGTACCAAGCTCAAGCCTAATCAGGCACGCCAAGCATAATCCAGAATGCGTAAAACATCGAAGGGTAAACAGCAATTTATTTGCAACAAATTCTGCGCACGTCCGTCCCACGTGATTCAAAAAGTTAAGACAAGACAATCCCTCCATCCACGGTAATCTGTTGCATCAAGTCGTTGAGCATTCCCGCTGCGGTGCCGTTTTCAAGAATGAACTTACACTTTGCCCTATTCCAGTCCAATAGGTAAGCAAGCGAATATGAAAACAAACGAACACCAGTAGCCGCGCGTGACGCACCGGTTATAAAGCGTGCATCTTTTGAAGCAAGGTAGCTAACGATACTTGCGATATCCTCTGGTTGACCGTCGTACGGAGTGGCCCTCGTGGTCAGGCGCTATAGCGTGAACATTGAAGACATAGCTTGGTACGAAACAACGCAACTTACGCTCATACATTCGCTGAACAACTCTGAATCAGTCCCAGTGAATTCCACGTCACCATCGAGCATCCTGGACGCTAACCAAATTCAGCTCTACATCGGAACAATGTACCTTGCAACCCTTACTCATTGGCGTCTTAATAATACCAGGAGCATAGGAATTCACAGTAATATTGTATCGACCCAGTTCCAGCGCTGATTTGATCAAAAATCGTAGTTGGGAGCAAGTCTCAGCAAGATGACAAATCACACTCCTTACCAGCGGTTTGTGTAAGGCCCCTGACAGCAAACTTGCTAGCAGAGTATGCGGAAACCATCGGGTGTCCCAACTTCCCAATGACAGAGCTGGCACCAATGATCCGCCCTCCGCGACCTTGTTTGATCATCTGCTGTGCTGCATACTTGTAGCATAAGAAAGTGCCACGTGCATTGACGGCCATAACCCGCTCCCACTCGACTAATTCGGCTGCAAAACACCACTGAGTCATTTCAAGCCGCAGAAGCCTCACGAGTGAGGGCTTACTATTGATCAAGGATGACAGTCCCGCGACCCCCACATTCGCCACCATCTACGGTGAGAGTACTTCAGAACACATTCAGCCGGCGCGTGTCACGGATACTCACAACATCCAGACCTCCGAGTTCATTTGCAACGTCTCGCACCATTCCTTTGACCTCCGCGTCCACGGTAACGTCAGCCGGCACCAACAACGTTCTCCGACCGATCTTCTCAATGTCGTCCGCGACAGCACGCAACTGATCACGTTTGGACGAGATGTCGTTCAGGGCGATATCAAAGCCATCCCTAGCTAGACGAAGTGCGATACTACGTCCGAGACCCTGGGCTGACCCGGTGATGAGTGCGATCCCTTTGGTGATACACATCGATTCTTGAGGGCAGGTGAAAGCTGACGTTGTAGTTGGGGCGCTACATATACCCTCTGTGATGATGGCAGGTCCTAAATGACCGAAAGAGATATTAGCTGATACAATGTGCATCGATTTATCTAAGAATTCGAATTCTCCTAATCCTTACCTTGAATTACTACTTACAGTTTGATCTGATGAAACGTGGACACACCTCTGAGTCACGAGTTGACAGAGCAATTGCTTATCGGAGGGTCCATAATGAGAGTATAGTACTGCCGATACCAATGAGGTCCACTGCGATAAGTCAGATGATGAAGTGCGAGACTAGTAGCATTTATAAGATTACAAATGTTCCTCAAGTTCGGCTCAGTCAATCTGCAAACCACCGTTAGCATAAAATCTCGTGTGTAGCCTTCCAGACTCTCCTCCCCACGACTCATCTCACGAAAGAGTCATCCCTCCATCAACAGCAATCTGTTGCAAGTTCATTGAATTCGCTATCCTGATCGAGTCCAGCGCAACAAACGTAGTAAAACTTACACATTGTCCTGACAAATGGATTTCATTAGATACAAAATGAAAGGGGGATGTATGGATACTTGCCAGTAATAAAATGTGCCTCCTTCGAGGCAAGATAGCTCACGATACCTGCAACATCTTCGGGTTGACCATCGTGCTTGATGGGTCTCCTGGTCAAGTGCTGCCGGAGGTGGTGAATACGATTGGAATAACGAGAGAGCGGTGGATGAGATAAGAGACTTACATTTACATTCCATTTGACCGATTCCTGATCCAGCGTCTCCATCACTCCACCTGGTGCCAACATAGTAGCCGCTGGCGAAACATTAACCTCGATTCAGCAACAAGACATCGAGCTGACACGTACTCATTGGGGTGTCAATAACACCGGGAGCATACGAATTCACCGTGATGTTGTATCGCCCAAGCTCCAGCGCTGATGCGGTCGCAGAGTCTTAATCGAGAACAAGACGGTTCGTAAATTTACGATCTTACCGGCAGATTGTGTCAGGCCCCTGATAGCGAATTTACTTGCGGTATACGCAGAAGCTAAAGGCTGGCCATGTTTTCCGGCAACAGAACTTGCGCCGATAATGCGCCCTCCACGTCCTCGTGCTATCATCTGGACTGCTGCATATTTATAACACAAGAAAGTCCCGCGCGCATTGATGGCCATGATGCGTTCCCAGTCATCAAGTCCGGCTATAAACAGCGTTGTCTCAGTCTGGCTCCAGAAAGATGCCGAGCGAATGTAGCTTACTGTTGAGAAAGTCTGACAGTGGACCGATCCCCGCGTTTGCTACCATCTACACAAAAGGCCATTCCTGGGAACAGACTCGATAGGAGTGCCGCATAAAGTACTCACGACATCCAGGCCCCCAAGTACTTCCGTAGCGCCGTGTACCATTCCTTTGACCTCCCCTTCGACGGAGACGTCTGCGGGGACCAGATGCGTCCTTCGACCAATCTTCTTGATGTCACTGGCGACAGCACCTAGCTGATCACGCTTGGACGGGATGTCGTTCAGGGCGATGTCGAATCCATCCCTAGCAAGACGAAGTGCGATGCCACGCCCAATGCCCTGGGCGGAACCAGTGATGAGAGCGATCCCTTTTGCGACAGACATGAGCACGAGAGAATGGGTCGAAAACGAGTAATGCAATCAATTGGTCACTTGGTCGACTATATATCTTTAACCGCTGTGAGAGCAGCAGATAGATCCTCGGTATCAATTTTCCAATTCAAAAGATATATTTACTCATCATTTTGTAGAACGTTATACGACGTGTGCGCGAACCTAATGGCGAAATTGATCCTGTGCACATCAAAAGTCCCTGGGGCCGCTATCAGCAAAATTTCAAGATGACGACACGAAACAGCTCCGAGCCATGGTCCTCATATCGTAACAGTTTCTCATGACGACCTGGCCCTATTCATCAGATACTGGTAGAAAAGAAGATGCAGCGATAGTCAAAGTTACCGCTACCTTGCTCGACTGTTTGTTCGTAGAAAGCGAGGTAATCGTTCAAAGAACGATCTGCTGTGTCTGGTGTCCATCGGAAGTGATCTATCGAATAAATCCGTTTGAATCGGGGGTGTGATTGACAGACGAAACGAGGGCTAAGCCAATCCCTGAACTGCCACAGACTGAAATGTCACCAAAACCAGTTAGCATAAAGGAGGGACGTGTTACGACGGGCGTGAGTTGCCATTAGCAACCAAAAGATCAATAGTCCTCAGCTTAGCGACTGCGTGAATCATGCTGTGTTATAAGAACCAAATGGCCTAATACTTGGAGGCCAACCATTCGGCCACAAGAACATCACCACTGGCGTGGCGTAAAAAGATGAAGGCACCTTTACCGGGGAATAAATGCGAGCATAAGATCCAGTATTACATGTATAGTGTATTTTCGTTTCGCAGTGTCTTTCCTATCAAATGATCAACGCTGTGAACAAGATTTATGATCGAAATCGCGCACGAACATCGTTCAAACCCCGTCGCTTGAACCCCACCAGTAACCTTTCAGCATCCACAGAAGCCACAAGGCAAAAGAACCGCAGACAATGTACATTATGATACGTGTCTGACGGACACCACCAGCGCCAGTGAGACCAAAGGCTTGCGCAGCTCGGCGCGAGGAGTGGGAAAGTTGAGAAGAAAAGCTTGAAAACATGTTGCCCTATTCAAATGTCATTCATGAGAAACAGAATGAGCGAGTTGAAAGGCTCGTACTTACAGTGTCATTTAATGTTAGGTTCTGGCGCTCGGCGTCATCATAAATGTCTGTGGTAACCTTGTAGGATGTATCAGCGGGCGTTTGCTCCTCGTAGGAAGATCCATACACCCCGTAAGGTTCTTATTTTCGAGTGAAGTTCATCAAGACGCTGGTCATTTTGACTTTCATATGTTGTCTCAGCTGACCGCGACGATGACATAGAGGTATGGGAGGTATGGGCGTGGGAACTGGCGGTGGTCTGGGTAGTGATCACCCGGATCCTGCCTTCTGCCAGTACTAACCTTCAAGTTGGTACTACCTTACTTGCGGCGAACAGAACCTCCGGGTCAGGCCTCAACAATTTATGTATCAATAATTCACTTGGTTGCGTTTATTCCTGTTACCGCAACGAAACACCGAGAGGCTCAGGCTCCGAGATACTTCACGGTTCCGCAGAAGTACACAACGGAAATACAACATCTAGAGAGCGGCTTTGTAGATGTCCATGTAAAGGGATGGAAACGTGAGGAATATGTGATGAGAAGCTGATCGTTTTCTTTTCTCAGGGAATACGCAATTTTACTAGTCGGTGTCCGACTACCTTGGCCTGGTCATTTTTCTGGCATCCATCCCTCAGCCAGACCTACCTCTACAGTTGCCTTCACAATTTCCGCACCGTCTCTCCCCATGTCCGAATACAATGTGTTTTATCATATCCTAAGAGCAGGTGGAACAGCGAACTTACCTGTGTTGCTGGACATAGGTTGTTGCAAAAATACCATACCCTACTGACATCGTCTCCCATCGTGGGCACGCATCTTTGCCACCTCATTTATTCCGGGTACAACCCCTCCTCCGTCACTGAATATGACATCCGACGAGCATTGGTCGACCTTGGACGCGAACTTTGCATTGACCGAAAGACCTCTCCTCTATTTCATCCCTTGTCCGTAAATCGGCCCACACTAGATCGTTATTTCATCTCTTTGACGGGGGCACGCGAGAAGCGATCGCGAGGCGTCCGTCGACATGCTCGACGTCACCCCTGGATCTGGTCCCACTGTCGTCTTTCGGAGGCATTCCAGGAGAGTGGTGGAGCGGATGATGGACGATGTCATGGGCCGGTATGTCTTGGATTTGTTGCCTGGTTTTTTATCACGGGTTATTGTGCTTAACGCGGCTGACATGAATGCATGCTAGAATTAAATATACTTCGTTCGTATCTAAAGAGCGGTTGTGGCGACGCATCGTGGATGAGACGAGATCTGTGCGCGTCGGGGTCGTTCTCTGCCCTAGTCAAACTTGGACCCAAAAGGTACAACACATGTGGTGGAGCATCTGGAACGGCGGTGAGTAAAACACCTGAGAATGCCGAACTGTTTTTTACCTTTTTCTGTCTCCTCGTACATAGACACAAGGATATGTCTCCCGTTCCGTACACCTCAGGCTTGCCGCATCCACGCGTTCGCACTACCAGTGACGTGCCTCCTCCGGGCCCGGTCCATCGCAGAGGTGACTTGCATCGATAAGTGGTTCATCACTCCTGAAGCAGTACGAATCGTAGTCACCTCTACTAATTCACATGAAGCTTTTCTGACAGGGATATGTTCACGGCATTCCGTACACGAGGTGGAATTGGGCACAAGTCAATAAGAGAAGAAACGGGGTGCTTGCTCGATGACTCCCAGATTACTTGAGTCTTGGGGTTGCGAGGCTCGCAGCAACCTTACTAACTCTTTGTCTAAATTTCCATGGTGGCCCTAGATCTATTCTGACAACCTGAGTGTTTACGGGGCCAACATGGGTTTTATGGGCGAGACCACCACACCACAGCCTGGGCCGATTGCGCTACTTTGTTAGATCTTCCCACATCATCCATCGCCATGCCAAACCAGGACAGTTCCAGTTCCTTCCTTCGAGGCCTCACTCGTCTTTCATTCCTCCCATTTTCATCCCCTTGTTTGTCCCAAATCATTGACATGACTCGGTCCCTTCAGCTCCCGGGCACTTTCCCTGAGCCTGCGTCCCCGTCCGCACGAGCACCTCCTGGTACGATCCAGATCTTATGTTCTTTAAACGCCAGACTGTAGAACGACTGTCTTCTGATCCCGAAGGGCCTACGAACGCGCCTTCCTGCCTCCTGACACCTGGATGACTTGTCTCGGAATCTGCCGACCCTTATCATTTTGTCTTTGTAGTTGATTTTCTTATCTGCCTTTCCACACACCCACCGTACCCAGCAGCCAGACCCAAGTGATTATTCCTACATGATCAGACTCTATGTCCACCTATCTCTGATCGTTCTTGCTGAGCCAGACTCAGGACGGCCTTTTTCAGAGACACCCGACCCAATGAATGGTATCAGAACGAGTCATGGTGAGTGAGTGAGAGCTTGTGTGATCCTCGCCTCTGTGGTGCTTGCATTCACAAGTGAATACCAACAGGCCTAAGTTGTCACGTGCTGGTCGATCGCGATTCGCTTGTGGATCCATCAATGCTCTCTCTGTACGTGCCCCTTTCACTTATTCGTCACAGCGGTTACATGCACGCAACGGACGGATGTAGATGAACGCCGTATACTCATTTCCGCGTCAGTTGCGCCTGCTAGTGGCGCATACATTCATGTTTACGGTGATTCTGCGACGTCCCTGCTCCAAGAATTCA
>JBBPLZ010000223.1:0-16034 GCA_038090055.1 Hemileccinum hortonii | reverse complement strand
GGCAAAGGGTGTGAATCGGTGTTTGGAGCGTGCCGCCATGGTCTGGCGGGCGAGTTCGTGTGCCGCCAGGGCTTCATCACGTGCCGCAGTAAGGGCGGTGATGTGATCAGAGACTGCAGGTACCGTGGACGAGGGAATGACTGAGGGAAGGGCTTGGGGTTCGAAGCCCATCATGAGGAAGAAGGGCGATTGCCCTGTGACGGAGTGAGGCCGGTGGTTATGCGTGAATTCTGCCAAGGAGATCTTAGCAGACCAGGACGACGGTTCATTACTGCAAAATATCCGAAGATACATTTCAACCTCCTGGTTGACTCACTCTGTTTCTCCATCCGTCTGGGGATGGTACGTGGTGGAGAGGGCGAGGGCATAGGAAAGGAGGCGTCCGAGTTCTTTGGCGAATGTCGAAGCGAATTGCAGGCCACGATCAGAGATGATCTTCTCGTAGAGGCCGAACCGTGTAAAGACCTTATCGAAGAAAAGCTGTGCTATTCCTTCGGCAGTAACCGTGGACATAGTGGGGCAAAGAATTACCCCCTTCGTAAGCCCGTGGTCAACCACGACCAAGAGCGAATCGAAGCCGGAAGATGGAGGAAGACCGGTGATCAGGTCACAGGAGACCTGTTGGAAAAGGCGAGTGCACGAGGAGCGGATGGGGACGAGAGGGGGAACGGTGGGGTGCGTGTTGACCTTGTGCTGCTGACAGATGGCGCAGCCAGCTATGTATTGGCGGACGAAGTGGGCAAGTCCCGGCCACCAATACTGAGCAGACACAAGTTGACGTGTTTTGAGGAACCCAGGGTGGCCTGCCGTTTCATGATCGTGGCACCCGGCCACCACATCACGGCGGAGAGTTCCGTCAGGGGGAACATAGGTGCGGCCTTTAAAAGCAAGGAGGCCGTCGGAGTAAGACCAATCGTCGAGATTGGTGCGGAAAGGGGAGATCTGGAGTTTCCTGCCGACTGTGGCTTGGACGGCATTGAGTACGAGGGGGTCGGTGACAGAGGAGGCGACAAGTTTCTCATGGAGGGTGGTGTCGATGAGATTCATGAACATGGAGTCGGGGAGAGCGATGATATCAGAGTTGTCGTTATCCGATTCGGGGATAAGATCCGGGCGGCGGGAGAGTGCATCAGGACTGGTGAGGAGTTTACCGGGGATGTGGATAATCTTAAGATCGAAGTCCGCTAGATCGAGAAGCCAGCGGGCTTGGCGGCGGTTGAGTTCCTGGGCCTGACGGAAATAGGTCAGGTTCTTGTGGTCAGTGAAGACCTGGACGGGAAATGTGGAGCCGTGGAGATAGTGGCGCCACATTTTCAGGGCACGGAGAATCGCGAGGAGTTCGCGATCATGGATGTCGTAGTTCCGTTCCGCGGGGGATAGTGAAGCGGAGTTGTAGGAGCAAGGATGCCAATCTCCGTTGGCGTTGGTCTGGAGGAGAATACCGCCGGTGGCCCATTTGGAGGCGTCGGTGGCGATAGCGAAAGGTTTGGATAGGTCCGGGAGCTGAAGGACTGGGCGGGACTGGAAAAGCTCCTTGAGGTGATCAAAGGACTGCTGTTGGTCAATGGTCCAGACCCAAGGTTGCTTCTTCTTGGTGAGGTCGATGAGAGGTCGGACGACTGTGGAGTAGTCAGGGATAAATCGGCGATAAAAGTTGGCGAAGCCCAAGAAGGAGCGAACGCCCTTGAGGTTAGTGGGTACCGGCCATTTGGCGATACCTCAAGTTTAACCGGGTCCATGGCAAGTTGGCCCGGTTTTACGATCATGCCCAAGTATTCGACTTCTTTGGTATCGAATACGCACTTCTCGAGTTTGAGGTGGAGGTCGAGTTCCTCCATTTGTTGTAGGACGCGCTTGGTGCGCTCCTCGTGGGTCTTCTGATCGGGTGAAAAGATCAGTAGGTCATCCATATAGATGATAAGCCATCCTTCAGCGATCATGTCACGGAAGGAGTCGTTCATGAATCTTTGAAATGTCATGGGTGAGTTAGTCATGCCGAAGAACATGACCATAGGTTCGAAGAGGCCTTTATGGGTAATGAATGCGGCTTTCCATTGGTCGCCGTCTTTGATTCTGACGTTGTTATACCCCCAACGAACGTCGAATTTGGTGTATACCTGAGCTTCCTTGAGTTTGTCTACAAGGTCAGTGATCAGGGGGAGAGGGTAAGCGTCCCGAACGGTATGTTCGTTCAGGTAGCGGTAGTCTTGGCACGGGTGGAGCTTGCCATCCTTCTTTTTGACAAAGAAGAAGGGCAATGCTTGGGGAGATTGCGAGGGGCGGATCTTCCCGGCTTTGAGGTTCTCGTCGAGGAAGTCCTCGGCGGCTTTCTTTTCGTCGGGGGATAGAGGGTAGATTTTGCCGATCTTCGGGGAGAAGGAGTCTTTGAGGTTGATAGCGTGGTCGTAAGGGCGAGAAGGTGGGAGTTCGCCAGCGGTGACTTCGGAGAAGACCTTGGAGAAAGCGGCATATTCGGGTGGAAGGGTGATTTTTGGTTTGTTCGCAAGTTGTTGGATTGCGAGGTCGGTGGCGGTAGTGTAGGCTTTGATGTGGGCGGGGTTGATGACAATTCGGCGATCACCGCGGATATATTGTTCGCAGGAGTAGGCAGAGACAGCTGTCTTGACAAAGCTCTCGGCTGTGACGTACTCGGGGTTCCCTTCATCGAGGTAGTCATAGAGGAATTTATCCCAGTCATGATGGATCTGGTGGTGACGGGGCGTAGGGGTAGGTTCTTGGTAGCGGAGGCGGGCGAGGAATGCGTCATGAGTGGCAGAATCGGTGGAGGATTTGGCGAAGAGGGTCTTTGACTGATCGGTGGATTCGTCAATCTGGATAGTGTTTTTCTCCCAGTTGATAGCAGGGTTGACCACGGTCAGCCAGGGGAAACCGAGGATGATACGTTCTTCGCCACATCTCATGACATGGAAAAGAACTTCATGGGTAACGCCATTGACGGAGATGAACAAGTTGGCAGTGTATCGGATGGTGCCTTTCTTGTTTAAGGTTTCATCGACATTTCGAACCTGGATGGGTTTTTCCAGTTTCTTGCAAGGGATCCGGTGCTTTCATGCAAACTGCCAGTCAAGGCAGTTGATTGTTGCGCCGGAGTCTACAAGGTCGGTGGTTTCGACGTTTTTGAGGGTGCGTGAGGGGACAATGAGTTGAATGGGGATACTCAAAGATCTATTGGTTTTAGATGATACATGCGCAGCCTTAGATACGATGGGGGAGGATCGCGTCGATCGATACTCCCCTTTCAAAAACCCCATGCGTACGACACGGATTCGGAGGGGCCTTCATCGTCACATTCCATCAAGTCCAGCAGAGCCGTCTCTTCTTCGTCGTTCTTTGTGACAGCTACATCACCACCTTTCGACTTCTTTTCTCCAGATGGTGCGGGGGATGGCGCGAACTTGACCTTGCAGTTCACAGAGGTATGGCCGGGTTTCCGGCAGCGGAAGCAGAGGCCCTTACGGGCGCATTCGGAGCAGAGGGCGTCAGTGAGTTTCGGGGGGTGAGTGGAGATGACATCGACGTCCATAGTGTCGGGGTCGACAGCGCGGGGGAGGTGGAAGGTTTTTGAGGGAGCGGCGGGTTTGGCGTTTCGCGCTTTGATTTCTTGGGCGCGTTCCCACATGGTGTGGAAGGTCATAGCCTTTTTGTACCAGTCCTCGATTTTAGTGGGGACGGTCTCCATCATCATAATGCAGGACATGACGGGGGCGGGGATGCCAGCAGAGTAGTAGCCGATGAGGACGTTGGAGTCGGTGACTCCGGCGATAGCGGCATGATTCTGGAATTGAGAGGTATACGAGGAGAGAGAGGGTTTGTAGACCCCCTTCGAAGCAAGCATGCGGGTGGTGGACATCCAGGCGATGGATTGTCCGATGACATCGTGGTGTTGGAACGCTTTGTTGATTTTGTCAACGAAGTCTGGCCAGGTGCCCATGGATATGGTGTCAGAGACCGTGTTGATGCCGGCAGCGCGGAAGGTAGTTGCCCAGGTGTGGGCCGATCCCTTCGTCATGAACGAGAGGATAAATGCGATTTTCTTTGCTTCAGTGCTATACACGTCAGCATTGGTCGAGAGGTAAAATAGGCATGAGTTAAACCATGCCTGGTATTTGGCGAAAGAGCCATCGTATTCGGAAGGGGAGTTGAGCTTGAGCTTGACTGGTTTCGCCGTAGACATAGTGGTCGAAGGCATCTGGGGCGGGGGCGAAGGCGAAGGCAGGGGTGAAGGGTTTCGTCTGAAGGACGACGTAGGAGTTCGAAGAGGCGGAGCGGTGTCCTGGTCTTCGTCAGTGGAATCAGGGGCGATGACAGGAGGGGGACGCCGAGTGGCGGTCCAACGAGGATCTCTGTGGTGGGACAGAGTGGTTCAGTGATACGGCTTACGTAGTAGTAGCTGTGAAAGGAGTAGCTTAGTTCTTTTGTTACGCTTGGTCCAGGTAGGAGTGAGCGTAACCTTGGATAACCCCTAGTTGGCTAAGGGTAGACGCGAGGAGTGTCGGGACGGTGCCGATGGGGTGTTCAGCGATCAAGAGTCAAAGAACAAGTCCTGGACGTGAGAGTGTCCAGTGACGAGATTGAGTGGTTCAAAGATAGTCCAATTAATACGGAGGACAAGGACGTTGTTGCGAGGACGAGAGTCAACGCGCACGAGGAATCACGGGCAAGGGACTAAGGGTATATTCCCAAGGAGAACTAAGCTAAGGGACAGGTACGCGATGTGGGGGTTTATATATCCGAGAGGAGCGTGCACGGACCAAGCTATGTAATCAGTGTAAAGAGCATGCTTGGTGAGCGCCAAGAGAATTAGTAATGCCAAGCAAAGGAAGCGTGACTCAGAATGAGTCATGCGCGATAAGGGATGACTCGACGGGAGTCAGGACCCGAGACAACGGTACAAGCGATGACAGCGTAGGAAAGGTGAACCTGCAGGTTACCGTGGAGAGTTTACCATCGTGAAAGAAAAGAATAAGTGGAAAAAGACATAGCAGATGACAAAGCATAGAGGATCGTAACACATAGCGGGGGAGGTTCCACGGAAGGTGTGCGGGAGGATAAGGTGGAGGAGGAGGTTTGGGAGGGGGGTGGAGGCACGTGTGGTGTGTGCAGCGCCTGGGCAAGGAGAATGGGGCGCATTGTGTTGGACAGTGTGGGTTTATGGGCAGCCGCAGTTGCAGGGGTGTGGGATGGTGTGGGGTCATGGAGGAAGGGGGTGAGGTCAGCATGGAGTTGGATGTGTGGGAGGAGTAGGGCATGGGAGGGGAAAATGCTGCATGAAAAAGGGTCGGCAGGATTGTCGCTGCTTGGGACGTATCAAGTGAAGATATGGTGATCTGTGTGTAGGAGGTCGGGGATGAGTCGTTTGAAAATGTGGTTGATGTGTTTGTTTCGGCTGCAGCTCCAGCACCATGCTTCAACGACTCCCTGGTTGTTGCCGTAAACAAAAAGGGCATCACCAGGTTGAGTGAGGAGGAGAAGAGTGCAGACAAGTAATTCGAAACCCATGGCTTCAGCCCACCCGATCTCTCAGCTGTCATGGTTCCAGCCTGGCTGCAAGGTCCATGCACACCACCGTCCATGTATGTGAATTCCGATCCTGGTGGAGGAGCTGGCATCGGAGAATGTGTGTAGGTCAAGTGGGGTTTGGGGGGTTGGTATGGGAGCAGGAGGAGCTGGCGTCTCGAGGCACACTATCCACCAGGTCAAATCGTCTTGGATGCTCTTGGGAGGCGTGTGTGGTAAGAAGGGTTTGGACCCGAAGAGGCTCAGCAGTGCCTCTAGGTTGGTGAGATGTGGGTGGCCTTCGGGAAAAATTTGCATGGCGTGCACTAATTTGCCCAGTAGTTTTTGGGCCTCGTGCAAGGTGTGTGTCCATTTGGCTGTCCAATCACGTAGGGCCACGAGGTATTTGAGCCATTTTGGCTCGGCAAGTGCCACAATGTGGCACTCTAAGTCCTATGTAAATCCTATGAAAGTGGAGATGTTAGAGAAAGGTGTGTCTTTCGACGGTTCCCAAGGGATGCCCAAGAGGTGGGAGATGCTGTTGATGTCGGCAAATTCATAAGGGTACAGAGCCTCGGTTGGGTGTGCATCGCGAGTGGCCACAAGGTTGCACAGGGGGAAGGCACAATCTTTGTCGAAAGTTTCTGTGGAACTATCGGGTAAGGTGTCGCCCTGAAACCAAAAATGACCACCCTGAACTGTGGGCCCACCGTGCAAGGTGATGCAGCTGGCAGCCATGCGGCGGGTTTCATTGTAACCGTCCAAGTGCGAGCAGGGAACTCGTATGAATAGGTGGTCATCCACCCAACATAGGATGGGCCCGAGCCCTATGAACCTCATGATGTCTGCGCCAGCACTCGCAACATTTCCGTAAATCCCAGCAGATGGGGCGAAACCAAAACAGAGGGCGGTGTCAACTGCAAACTGTATGTCTGAGATGTGCACTACTAAACCGTGCCATTGTGAGGGGTGTATGGGAACGGTATGGTATGCTTCTGCTATGTCACGTACGGCGCCCTGCAAGCCCAGTGGGAGTGAGGACAATAAGAGTGAGACTATGGGAAAGGTACTGTAAGGGGAAGTAAATTCATCTGGGAACGTGTGCAAGTTTATGGACAGTGTCAATGGAGAGTTTCGTGGGTACGAGAGGTCTTGTATCATGCAGTATTTACCAGGTCGCCCCAACTTGGGTATCAGAGATAGTGGGGACGTCTGGAAGTGTCCCAATGTGAGATGGATCTCAGAGGAAGTGAGGGGGCCAATGTAGCGGTGTTTTGTGAATTCCTTATGTACGATGTTGTCAAAAGCGGTTTTGTACTGCAGTGTGGAAGGGTGATTGTCAGGTGCGAAAGTGGTGGATAAAGGTGGTATAAAGGCCTGGAAGCCGTGCATTAATCCTTTGACAAGGTTTGGGTAATGCGACAGTAGCGCTGTGCATGACAGAAAATCTTGCCATGTGGTTGGTTTATAAGGGGTTGAGGCTGCTTCGCAGCTGTGCCTTGCGACAACGCTGAGCGCTGTGGAAGGTGCTGCTGCAACCTGAACAGGCATGTTTGGTGGTGGTGTGAGGGCAAGAGCATCCCTGTGGTTTCTGCCAATCTTGGCATAAGATGTAGCCTTCAGGGTTGACAAGGCAGCCCTCTGTGGTGCGCTTTGCATACACAGGGGAACCATCCCATAAGAGCTCAATGGTGCAGTTGTGGACGTCATGCAGATGTCTCCCAAGGCAGGTGGGGCAAGCAGACTTGTTGCCCAAACTGTCTTGTGGTGAGCGCATTTGGGATGGTTTGTTGTCCGTGCATGACTCACAAGGGAGGTCCCTGGTCGACCCGTTAGAACCACGGAAACATGGTGGGGGGGGGTGATGCGGATTGTGAAGTGTGGCAACATTCACGTGGGAGGTCAGCCTGGGAGGTGTAAGAGCGACGTGGTCGCTTGTAAGAGGATGTTGGGGACACCTGTGAGATCACCATGTTCTCAACCTGTGAGGCTGCGGGTGAGAAGAGGCGCCTGTTAGATCCGTGTGACAGTAAGATGGAATGGTGGTGGGGAAGGTAGGGGGGCAAAAACATTGATGAATGCATGGTGGCGTGGAGGGGAAATGTCCTGACCTTAGTTGTCATGACGTTGTTGACTTCGGTGATGACGTGCTGCAAGAGGTTGTCATTGATGATGGCGATGTTGAAAGCACGGCCAGTTTTGAGCTTGTCGTGCCAGTGCTGCCGGATTTGCGCCACATAAGTGGTGAGTATGCATTCACCATGGTGGATGGACAAACAGAACGGGTGGCATTCTAGGTTCCAGAAAATTTTGAAAAGGACAGAGATGTGCGTTTCGGGCCAGCCAGCCTCCTTTATGTGCTCGAGGTAAGATGTGCAAGCTTGAAGCATGTCGGTGAAGGATAGTTCATGGTCGGATTTGTGTTTTTGGAAGCTTTGACCGAGACCACAGGACACAGGGTGAGTACATCATTGGTGGAGAGTAGACTGAAAGCGTCATCCGCTTGATAGTGTAACAGACATGTGGCTTCAAAACAGTCTTCTTTTGTGAAATACCACAGTTCTACGTATTCGAAAGCCACTATTTTTTGCAAGGCATATTGGGATGGGCAACAGGTGACAATGTTGGAGGGTGGGGCGTTTTCGACAATCTTGCCAATGGTTGGCTTCTTCTTGTCCATAGCGGGTCATGGGGGATCCTCCTGGGCCCCCACTGCATCCGGCTGGAGTAGTGGGATTTTGTCTATTAGGTGGACTTGAGGGGGGAAGAGTGGTGGCTCTGGTGATGGGTTGCATGATAGATTAGCTTGTCGCCATGTTTCCTCTAGGTGCAGAGTTGCCTGCTTGTCGTTCCAGCCAAAGATGAGCATGAGAGCCTCGCGAAGCGGCCTCGATGCTTCAGCCACGAAATCAGGCATGAGAGGCTGGTTGAGGTCCATGTCCATGTGTGGTAGGCAAAAAAGAGGTGAAATAGGAAGGGAAATAAAAACTGGGGAGCAAAGGAGTAACTAGGAAGCAAAGGAGTGTGAGGCAAGCGATGAAGCTTGATGTCAAGCTACAGTTGGTAGCAGAGGCAATGCGAGGAGCTTGGGAAGAAGAAGCATGAGAGCTACCTTGCCTGCTAGTCCAAAGATCTTACGTTGCGGTTATGCTCATGCCTCGCTACTCCGCAATGTGCTCAATAAGACAAGTCAGCCCCAACAAATCTGATCATATGTTCTAGCTAGGTGATTTCAATGGGCACCACCTGCTCTGGGAAGATTGTTATTGGCCTTGAACAACTTATGTGACAAGCTCCTAAACAATAGGGGCGAGGAGCTGATAAAAGACAAGTAGGTGACAACAGCGAGTATTGAAGATGAGTGAGACGGCAAAGATGATGTTTGTGACAGGAATTGGAACAACAACAATGACAAGGTGAAGCATATGATAGGTCCCTTTGCAGAGGACGAGGCTGGTGAGGGGAAGAGAAGTAGTATTCACATGTACAAGGTCCCTACTAAGGAGGGAGGAATACAAGTGAACAGGACTGAGGAAACTACAGAGAGAGGGAAGGGTTTATATATATAAAAGTACTTTAGGGCAAGCGTGTGAAATGAAAAGTCCTGGAACACGGTAGAATGTCATAGAATAAAAGAAGATAAAGCATGAGAGAAAAGTATGTCCATGAGGTGTGACATCATAGATGATGTCATGGGCTAGGCCTCAGGTCATGTGATGTTTCCCACAGTCATGTGCATTGTTCACGTGACTTTGTAAAGTGAAGCTAAGGTGAACAGTGCTCAGGGATCATAGGATATGAGCAAAGGTAAAGTGAAGAAAAGTTTTAAAGAACGTACAATGCTGGACATGAACTACCACAAAGATGAGCATAATGACCATCTCCTGACAAACCACTACCTTCAAATGGTACAACCCCTCATAGAACTACTTGCAAACTATGGCATGATCCTAGTCCTCCCCAAAAACCACCCCATGTTGGAAGCTCTGGCGACAAAAAACTGGACATGCCCTGACAACATCTCCTGTACAAAACACTCCACAGAACTGATAACCCAGTGCTACACAGACTCATCCCAACACAGCCCTTGTACTGACCATGTGCCCATACTGAACACCCTCAAGATCTCCACATCACCAATTCCATCACACCCAACACACAACTATTCTGAAGTCAACTGGACCACCTTCAACAAAACCCTCAAAACCAAATTAATGTCACTATATCCCTCTGACCCTATAGTCATGGACCTAGAATTTCAATCCACTGCCGCCTTATTCACTACTGCCATTCAAGAAACCATCCACCTACACATACCTACCTTGTACCTGAGCCCTTATGCAAAACGATGGTGGAACAAGGACCTCACTCTCATGCATAGGAACATCTGGAAACTCACTAACCTATCATATAGTCACCACAGCAACTGGCAACATCTGTGCCACGAAGAACACCAGGCAAAATGGAACAAATACTCTGAAGCTATCAAAACTGCTAAGTGGGAACATTGGAAAGACTGGCTCAAACACATGGACAGTGATGACATCTGGATCATGAACAAATACCTTAACTGACAGTATTCAATCATGAACAAGTTCCAAACATTCCAACATTTCGGAACTCTTTCCAGAAATTTCCCATGCTCTTCCAAGCTTTCTGAACTGGAAGCATCTCTAGAACATCTGGAACCACTTCTGAACTTTTCCTGCACTCTTCCAGACTTGGAAAGATTGGAAACACCAGATATGATATAAGTATATAATCATTTAATCACTTAAACTTTTAGCTCTCATCTGTTATCACATCTGTCATCATACTCCATTACAGATGACATAATACAAGTGTACATCTGCCTATAATATATATATTCTCACTCTGCTTTCAAGCACCTCAGTCATTTTCACCTACTTAGACAGTGGCTGAGGTGAGCATCTTTTTATTTAGTTTCTTCCTAGCTAATGTACTTTAGCATTGGGCATTCCTACCCTTTCTTTTAGATGAATAAAGTCATTTTCACCCACTTAGACAGCAGCTGGGCATTGGGCATTCCTGCCCTTTCTTTTAGTTTCTGTCATTAATGTCGACCCCACCACAATAATCCCTCACACATACCCACACTCAATGTTAATTGGTGTGACAGGACCATATCCCCAGCCACAACCAACAATGAGAAAACAAAGGCCTTTGCTGAGACCCTTTTCCCCCTCCCTCCCTCCCACTCCATTGTCCCCATTGACTACCAATACCCCAAAACAGTGCCCTGCCTGGGACCCATCACAAAGGAACAGATCACATGAGCTATCAACAAACTGAGCCCTTTGAAAGTGCCAGGCCTTGACAGTATTAAGAACATCATATACAAGAAATGCTCAGCAGTTCTAGCACCCCAATTGCTATGTATTTTCTGCACCATTTTTCTGCTAAATACCTACTACTCACCCTGATGGAACTTCACTACATTCATCCTGCATAAGCCTGGCAAAGCCAGCTACACCACACCCAAATCCTACAGACCAATCATACTCCTCAACACGATGGGCAAACTGCTCACAGCAGTGGCAGTGGACCAACTGACATACATACTAGAACACCATGATCTCCTACCCAGCATCCACTTTGGTGGTAGACTGGGCTGTTTGACTACTGACTCCCTCCACCTCCTGGAAGCAACCATTTAACACACATGGCACAGCAAATGAGTCACATCTGTCCTCTTCCTTGACATCGAGAGGGCCTTCCCCAACATGGTGACAGACCAACTTCTTCACAACATGTGCAAACATGGCATCCCTGATGAACTGATGAACTTTACCCAACAGGCCCTTGTCAGTCGGTGCACCCACCTGTCCTTTGACAGCCACCTTTTGGACTGGCTGCTGATCACCAACAGCATAGGACAAGGTGACCCTCTCTCCATGGTCCTTTACATCATATACAATGCAGACCTGGTCGATGTTGTATCTGGCAAAAGTGAACTAACCTTGACCTTTGTAGATGACACAGCATTTGTCGCAACTGGGAAAGACTTCAAAGCCACACACAATGTACTACATGATATGTTGGAATGATAGAATAGTGGATATCAATGGTCCAGAGACCACAACTCCAAATTCAAAATGTCCAAATTCACATTAATGGACTTCTCCATGAATAAATCACACCTGCAACTGCCAACGCAGGTGTGAAGCACCACCCTTGCCTCCACCTCTACACACCACTTCCTCAGCATCATCCTAGATGACAGACTGCGCTGGACTGCCCACATCAACTTTGTCCTGGAGAAAGGGACCACATACATACTGCAGCTGTGCTATCTCTCTCTATCTAACAAAGACATCTCACTCTCACTAATTAGAAAGCTCTATATTACAGTAGCCACCACTAAACTACTATACACTGCAGATGTATGGTTCTGCCTCTTATTCCATGGCAACAATGACACACCACAACACGGATCCATAACCATGGCGAAAAAACTCATCACAGCCCAAAGGATAGTGCTGCTCACTATGACTGGTGCCATGTGGATGACAGCAACTGACATGCTGGAGGTCCATGCTAACATCATGCCCATCGCCCAGCATATACAAAACCTCTGCCACCATGCTACACTGCACCTTGCCACCATACCACCTACCCACCCCCTCCATCCCCTAATCTGCCACACAACCAAATGCCTTGTTCAACATCACCAATCACCCTTGCACCTATTCATACATGCATACAATATTGACCAAGCTACCATAGAAACTGTCACTCTATCCCAAAAAAACCCTGTGACCACACAGCCATTCATCACCTTCATCACCCCACCAAAGAAGATGTGAAAATGCAGCCCAACAGAATAACAGTAGGAATACACATCTACTTGGACAGATCTGCACTGGATGGTAAAGTCAGCGCTGCAGCAGTTCTTTACAACCAGAACTGATCACCACATATACTAAAATACTATCTAGGAACTATAGATGATCACACTATCTATGAGGCTGAAGCAGTTGGCCTCACCCTGGCCATGCAACTGATCATATTGGAGTCTGATCTAGACTTCCCAGTACACATATTCACAGACAATCAAGCAATTATAAAATCTGGTGACCTCTTCTCAATGAAACCAGGTCACTACCTAATCAATGAATTTGCTAGGATAATCACCAAAATCTAGAGGGATCACAGCCAAGGAAAAAAAGATATCACCCTATGCTGGATCACTAGCCACAAGGGAAATGAGGGCAATGAAAGAGTGGACAAAGAAGCAAAAAAGGCTGCAGGGGACAGGGGGAAAACCAGCACCCATATCAGACTGCTGGTATACCTTCACACATGCCCTCTCCCCAAGAGCATATCGGTTCAACTACAGTCACAATGCAGCCACGAGAAAGAATGCTGGTGGCATGGATGGGCACACTCCCACCATTACAACCAAACCAACAGAACAGACCCAAAACTACACTCTGGCTCATTCCCCACATTGACAACCAGCCTATCCAAACACTATGCACAACTACTCATCTGAATATGCATGCATCACTGTCTGCTCAACACCCACCTTTACTGAATTGGAAAAGCCCAATTCCTGGACTGCCAACTTTGTTCAGGAGAACCCAAAACTGTGACTTATCTGATCCTGCACTGTCCATGCTATGCTCAGGAACAGCACATTCTCATAAAACACCTCAGGTGTAGGGCCCACGACCTCCCATTCCTCCTTACCAACCACACCACAACTGAGCACCTACTTCACTTCCTCAACTCCATCAAATGCTTTGCCACCATACAGCACCTGGCTTTACCACCACCCACCTCGATCACCGCTGCCCACTAATTACTACCTACCATGGAAGGGGCTTGCCCCTTGGACAATAAAGAAGACAAGTTGGGGGAAGAAACTAGATACCATCTTCCTTCCTACTTATTTTTCTTACCACACCCTTATTCTCTTCTATGCCTAGCCCTTCTTTCTCAGCTCACATATGTTTCTGACCACATCACACCAGCACCTTCACACCTTGTCAGAGATCACTCAAGACACCACTGATTCAGAAGATTTGCATGCCTAAAATCAGCCAGTGGGAATAGTGGGACCAAGAGGGGACACTATGATCCACCTTTTGGGGCATTCACAAGACCAGAGACATGGGAGGGGGCACAGGTGCCCCCACAAGTACCTGGTTTCTGTATTGTCCTACATAGGGTACAGCACCCCAACAAGACATTAATTGGAAAAAAAAAAAAAACTCAATCATGAGGCCAAGTTCAAATTCAACATCAGCACAAAATCTCTACTTCATCAACTGGTGCAAGCAAAATAAAGGTGGAAGCAAAATAAAGATGGAAAACACATTGAATTTCATGCTCATTCATGCATGATTCATCCTATTAACACCACTAACAGGAGTCTAAAAGGCATTCTACAGCTCTCAAAGCAGGAAATGCTGGTGAGGCACCTTTTGCCACTGAGGATGATGTCAACAAAGGGTAGCCCACTTGCCCACCCCTCCCTCTGCAATTGTCATCCAAGATCTCTTTTCATCTTTTGAGATTCAACAAATGTTACTGCTGTCTTTGCTTTTTGATATTTTTATTTGATCCTTGCCATGTCATTCTTTCATGCCAATTTCAGTTCCCTTTCTGCATCTTGCAGCTTGCTTTTCACTGTGATACCCTCCTCTTGTCCATCCACTTTCGTGTATCCATTATTTTGGCCAGATATATTCATGATCCATCACATCCTATATTGTATAATATTCATGCAATCAAAGTCATCCAAATGGGGATCATACATCCTTAGACTCTGCTAGGGATCATTGGCAATAAGTATAGGATGGGGCTAGTAGAGTCTGCTCTAAATGGAACAAACAACTTCACACATTTCAATAGTTGTTTTCTCAAGTCTACAAGTGATCATGAAAATCTATCATGTATACCTCTACCAATCTCTTTATCAGTTTTGGTTTCATCACAAAAAGTTTTTCTTTCAGTGGCCAAAGGGAATGCCTCAAAGACTCAGAGACCAATCACAGATGATTCACTGGAGCAGGGCTGGGCCAGAAATTGCTGAGTAATGGTAGTCAGGGACAACTTGAACTTCAAGTTGAAATCAACTGCAATTAGAAAATGCCCATGGATACCTTTCAGTTGCTGTCTCATGACAAAGCCTATTTTGACAAACAGCATTTCAAACCCAATATACAACTGTTCATGGTAGGTCATGAATATAGCTGGTATATGTGATATGTTTTCTTACTCTGCTGCAACCAGAACTCTGACACAAAGCCTAAAAAACTGGAAAATGTGATGATAACCCAAGACACGAAGCTCCCACTTGAGCTGGACTTCTTCAAATCTGCTCAAGAAGAATAAACAAAGCAGAAAGCAGGAAACACCAACCCTGCTACTTCAAGTGCACCTCCCTGACCCAATGCACACCACAAACAACAGAAAGTCAATGATAAAGCAGAAATTCTTGATGATGATGTGGAGGATGAAACCAAGGAAGATACTTCACAAGCAAGGATTCATGTGACAGCCAAAAGCTCTGACATTCCACAAATAATGTGAATCAGTCTGCAACACAGAGTCAACCAGGATACAGACCATATCTGCATGACTTACAACACCACAACTCACATCATTACATGCCAAGTATCTAGCATCATTTATCTGTATGGCACACATGCTTGTAAAAAAATGCCTTAGCAAGGCATCAGTGTAATTTCCACCATCATCAATGATAATGCCATGCAATGCACAGCACTGACACAATATTTCAATGTTTGAATGAACCATACCCCATAGAACCCACTACCACTAGTGGGAATTACTGCTTAATCAGTCTTTATATGTCTTATTCAGCTTGTCAAACTATATATCATGTACACTGTTATCATATGGTGTTCCATTACATTGAAAACCTTGACTACACTACATTTTACAGCTAAAGAGGCTTTAAATAGGTTATTGGACAAGCTTTGAGGTGTTGTGGTGGTCAGCAAAGCAAAATAAGCCAGTTAAGCACTGTGTGAAATTACTAATTTCGGCGTCGCCTAGCAACCTCTCGCTCAACGATATCCCACAGATCTGCCCTGCCAGTTGCCCCACACTCCCAATCATTTAGGGTCAAACCCTCGATCCACACCACTTTAATACTGTGCACCTCTACAGGAACTTGCCTACGGACTTGGGACCATGCTATCACTGGTGGTCGACTTATAGTTACCGAGTGCCACATATTCAACCGTTGGAAGTTTTGGTGTGACAGTAGCGAGTTCTTCTGGACCACAGCATGCAAACGCAAGATGTGTTAGCGAGCGAGGGTTTTCGAATCCCACATAAGTGGTCCAATCTTCCATTTCATCATACAGATGAAGGTGTGTGAGATTTGCAAAGAAAGTGTGCTGAAAGGTTTGATTTGTCGACCAAGGTAGGAAAAGATGTTCAAGTTTGCAGGTTAGTCGGCGTAGGTGACTACCCGCATTCAGATGCTCCAAGAAGGGTATAAATGGGGGGTTGAAACC
>JBBPLZ010000222.1:0-16038 GCA_038090055.1 Hemileccinum hortonii | reverse complement strand
CCACAGGTGAGAAAGTTTCTTCATAGTCTATTCTGAAGATTTGTGTAAAGCCCTTCACAACAAAGTGAGCTTTGACACAATTGCCAGGTCTAATGGCAAATACCTATCTTCCTTTGATGGGAATATGTCCTTTTGATAATGTTACCAAATCTCAAACTTTGCAATCATGTAGAGATTTGATCTCATCTTTTGATGCATCATACCATGCTATTTGTTGATCTTGAAGTAGCTTTGTTATATCTCGGTGTTGTTTTGGTATGGTCCATTCTCCATGATCTATGGCAGCATTGAGATGATGCTGCATCCATTTGTTGCTATACATTTCTCCTAGATCTTCCTGTTCATTGGTCAGTTGAACAAAACTGGGAGATTGTGATCCTTGAGTGGACTCCTCCTGAATCAGATCAAGACCTTGATTAAGATCTCTCTTGATTTGCACAGGTGGTTGATCACCATATGCATTATCAGGTATGATTTAAGGTTGTGGATTTCTGCCAGATTGGTGTGGTTCCGGTGGTGCTCTAATGTTAGATCTCTCATCTCTTGTTGGATGATATTGATGAGGATGAGAATGAAATCTTGTTAAAGGTTCACTTGGACCTTGTCTTGATGGTAACCAGTTTGCTCTAACTGGAGCAGAAACCAACCATTGATCCTATTTGGGTGATGATGGAGGTATGTTTGATACTAAGTATTGTTTATGCTGATGACAATCTTCAATCATAGATCTATGTCCAGTCTCAGGTTCTGTTTTGCAGGTACCTGGTTTCATTGGAGAAAACATTGTTCTCAATGATGGTGGACCTTTTGAAGTGCAATCTACTGGAGATCCTGATCTCGAAGAATCTGGTGGTGACCATGATTCTGGTGATGGAGTTTCAGCAATAGGTAATGGATGATTAATATGAATTGGTGGAGGTAATGGTAATGGAAGATATGTATGTCTTTCTGGTTTGAGATGAGGTTGAGCTGGAAGATCAGATTGATTTTCTAATCTAGGAATGTGATCTTCGATTTGAATAGGGGCAGGTTTGTCTTCTTGACTTCTGGAACAGTGCAGAAAGGTATCTTTGTCAAATGTAGTATTAGTAGCAATCACAACTTGATGTTTCTTTTTTGACCAGAATTGCCAACCTTTGGTATTAGGTTTATATCCTATGAATGTCATTTCCTCAGATTTGGAAGACAGTTTGTCTGGCTGTTGTTCTGGAGGAATGAAGACATATGCTCGACATCCAAAAACTCTGAAGTATGATGCATCAGGTTTCTTCCCATTGAAGATCTCATTGGGAGTTTTCCATTCAAGACGATGCATAGGTTGTCTATTATAGATATGGAGTACAGTCTCTACAGCGTCTTGCCAGAATGCTCCAGGAAGGTAAGCATGTTGGTGCATCACTTCTGCCTTTCCATTATGGTTCTGTTAAATCTCTCAGCTCGTCCATTTTGTTGAAGGGTATGAGGAGTAGTTGTTTGATGGGTCACACCTTGAGAAGAGAGGAACATGCTAAACTCTGGACTCATAAATTCACCCCTTCAGTCTGAATGCAGTGAGGTGAGTTGATGACCAGTAAAGGTCTCAGCCAAAGATACCATATTTTTGAAATGTGTCAAACAATCCAACTTGGCCTGCAAGAAGGAAAGTAAATCATAATCTGAGTGGTCATCAATGAAAGTAAGAACATACCGAGCCTGTGAGTGTGGTTCAGTTGGCATAGGACCCATTAGATCAGTATGCACAAGGGCTAAGGGCTGTATAGCATGCTTGTCCCATGATGGAAATGAGCAATCAGGTATCTTGCCTAAAGAACATCCTTTACAAGGTGGTAAGTCCTTTGGCAGAGAGATAGTCAGAACACCTGATAATTGGATATATGCATGATGCAAAGTGTTGTGAGATATGTGACCAAAATGTTGGTGCCACAGATGATAAGATCAATCATCCAACAAAGAGGTGATAATCCCTGAGTCTGAAGTAATTGTTGCCAACTGAAACTAGTGGAGATTGTTAGCAAGTGACAAGGCAGAGGCCTGTATTACCATGTGTCCTCTTTTATTCCAAATCCTAGATCCAGATTTGTTAATCTCATGGTGAAAGCTGCAGTTTGTTAAAGATGGAACCGATAATAGTCTATGTGATGCATTAGGAGTATATCATATGTTCTCCAGTTTGATCAGTGGTGCATTAAAGCCATCATTGATTTGTTGTACCAGGATACTACCTGGACCATGCATGGAAACTTTGTTTCTGTTTGTGACAGATGCTGATCTGATTTGATTATCAAGATGAACAAAGTCATCTAGAAATGGGGATAGATGATCCATGCATCTGCTGTCAATCATCCAATGAGTTCTGCTAAACTCAGATTTAGTTGAATCATCCTGAAATGCAAAGGCTTTGATATAATAGATAAGGTATTCATTGCTCTTTTCATCATAGAAGGTATTTAGGTTTTCCTCTCCTCTATCATAGGGTAAATGTTCCTGATGTGAATAATAATCTCGATGAACTGGTACAACTCCTTCGTGTGATCTGCTATCCATTATAAAAGAATCCCTGCCATATATAGGAGGGCAAGTGGAAGTGTGAAATTCAGGAGTATTAGTATAAGGAACAGGTGGATCAGGTAAAACACAATTGATCAAAGAGAAATGGTTGTGATCCAAAATTAAACCCCCAAGTGAGAATGTCATCTTTTTCTTTCCTTTCTTGTCTTGCTTAGATTTAAGTGGTTCAAGGTCTCATTGCTTAGATGGTCTAGCTACTTCTATCACAACATTAGATGAAGCGGGCTCAAAAGGAATTAGATGGTTCTGCAACATCCATACCTGTGTCCATAGCACCTTCTTCCCAGTTATTGAAGTTAGTTCCTTCGGTGATCTCTTCAAAATGTTGAAGGTCTTCATTTGCAATCTAATTATCATATTGAGACCAAGCTATTTGTGAACCTTTTTCCTGCATAGGAGTCATGGGAGATGCTTCATTTAGAATTTCACCAGCCCAGTTCATGGTAGCTTCATGGACAAAACTTGACTTGAAAAGGTTGGAAGATGATTGTGGAGCCTTTCCTTTATCTTTACCTTTTTCACTTCCATTCTTCTGCTGACACTGTTGGAAAGCATTGCATTTATAGTCCTTGTCCTGATTAACAGGAGGGACAGGTCTCTTTCTGAAGTTGGGGCGAAAGCCACCACAACCTCAAGAAGGTTGATTTAGTCGGAAGTTTTGATAAGGTACAGAAGGACCCTGTGGACGTTTCCATTGATTAGTTCTAGGAGGTCCATATCAAATCATATTGGTGTGGTTAATTTGGCTCACAAATTCATTCTCCACATTAGAAATGTGGGAGCGCAATGGTTGTCTAATTCCTATGAGTTGGACCTCTGATAAGATTTTTTGGGTTATGGTATCAACTGTAAATTGTGCTTGATCTGTGGTTTGAGTAACTGTTGACATGAAAGAGAAGACAGAGTCTGGAAGGCAAGAGCAAGAACATTGCTCAAAAAGATTCATTGAATTGAAGACCAGCTGTGGTCATCATGGTGAAGAGACAACTGATCTCGACTATATCTGGTTGAGCTTGATGAGGATGAATCAAGCATCCAAGTGCTTGGTAAAAGAGAAGGAACTGGCCAAAAAGACCAGTAGTGCTGAAGAGGAGAACCATCTTGTTCCAGATGACCTTGGCAACTGAAGGATTCTGTTTGCCAGTAACTTGATTAGCATCGTAGTTATAGGAAACATTGTGAAGGAGGGAATCATTAATGGTATTGGTGATAATACCACAAATGTGTCTATTGATTGTGATCCATTTGTCTTGATCAGCAGCAAGAGTTATGCTATGAAGGATGGATCCTTTGATGAAGCCCCAGACAAACATAGATTCCAGGGTGGATCAGACACAAACACTCCAGATGGAATAGCTCATTGGACCTGTGAGAACAGGGATCCGTCCAAGTATGGTATTGTCTGCTTTGAAATCAGGGGAAAGTGTGATAGCAGCCATTTAGAGGAAAGATTCTAGATGGGGAAAACCTTCATTAACAATAAGATCATTATAAAGATGAGAGATAAGGGAAAAAGGAGGAACATATCCATATCCAGAAGAGCATCACTGATTGATGTGGTTGTTCCACTGCCATATGGGAAATCTCCTTTGCCATTTTGGTAAGATCTGAGATCTTTCCATTTTGATTTTCCAATAGAGGCGCTATTCCTCTTTGGTAAAAGTCTCATCATCAGGTAATAACAGTTTGTATTGTAAAAGATCAAGGATAAGCGAAATGAAACTATTGAAATGAAACATGGGGAAATAGTGTGGATTTGGTATAGTATAATCCTGTGCAATAAGGATATACTGGTGATTGTGAGAGATGTATGGCAGCACAATCTCCTTTACACTATCAGTGTAGGCATTAATGTCTAGGAATGATTTGTATCACTCATTTTTAACCAAATCTTTTTGGTACACTATTTCATATTTTGTTTCTACAATCCAAGTAAGAGGAACAAAATGTGAAAGGAGAGAAGAAAAATAAGAAGAACTAAGTAGAATTGCAAAGTCTGCATTTTCATTCTCCTTCTGACATAGCAGCTCTTGTTCATTTTTGGTTAACTTGTGTCAAGTGTCCTGAAAGGATATTGAAAACAAGCTACTCATCAGCTGAACCTGGTTTAACCAGGCTCAACAAGGATCACATTTTATTATAAATGTCCTTTTGAATGGGATTAAGTATAAGTAAACAGCAACAATAACAATCAAAGAAATAGTTCCACGAAATTGTGTCCATACCGTAAAAACGGTTGTGCTCCTCCAGAGTCCAGTTGGTATTTCTCTCCACATTTGTGTTTTTCATGGGATGCCAAACCCAATCTTGTTCCAAGACCTTTTGATTCAGAATGTGCAACTTGATGATAAGGACATTGGGATAAGATGGAGGAAAGATGTCACACCTGAATATCTCAAATCCTTGACCATGTACCCTCAGTTTGACCATGTCCTTATATATGTCAACTGGAAAAGCCCATGCTGCAGCTTCATATATTTGCACAAGTGTCTCATCGAAGTAGGCAAGACTGTCAATGGAATGGAAAGAACCTTGCATCCATTGATACTCTATCTACTCTTTCTCATTCAAATCCAGATATTTAGCATTGGTTTCAATCGGATGAAGAGAAAAAGGGAAGACTTGATGAGAAGAGTGACTGAGGATCAATAGAAGTGCGATTGTGGGTTGTTGAGGATGATATCATGGGCGGAGTACCTGGTCCTTTTGAATCCCTGGATGGATTTCAACTGCTTTTGTCTGATTGAACAATGGATGAAGGAGGAGGAGTTGGTACGGAGTCTGGAATAGGAGCTAATGAAGCCTGATGTCAATGATCTCGTCACATTGATGATGAGCTAGCAACCTAGTATCCACTAGCATGTTGTATCTCCAGTGATCTTGCTGGGTTTCCTGATATGACATCAGTAGAGTCCTGAGGAGCAGATCCTTCTTGTGCTCCTTCAGAATATGGCGGACAAACTTGTAATCTGCACCTCCCTCTCTTGCAGTGAAGTACCTGTAAAGGAGGTTGATCTTCTCGTTGGTTGGGAGCAGAGGTAGTGGCCCTTGCTTCAGGAGCTGATTGAAGAGGGGAGACATGCTGATTGGCACATTCCACTGGAAGGGCTATGTTTCTTTCCCTGCTAGAAGAGGAGAAAAGAGTTGAGGAAGAACTGGAGGCCAGAAGGGGTTGACCTGAGGAGACAAGGGAATTTCTGGGTCCAGTGAGGCCATGTGGTAGACCCTCTCCAGAATTGGAGGAAGGATTGTGTTGATGGGATCAGGTAGACGAGATTGGGCAATTGCAACATTTTCAAGTTGAGTGATGAGAGAATCAATGAAAGGTGGAGGTTGTGTTGGCAATGGAGGTGGAGAAGAACGATATGGGGCTTGTCTCAGTCCATATGGGTTATCTTGCAGACTGGTGGGAATGGAATAATAAGATGAATCAGATGACTGATTTGAGCTATTTCAGTGATTGATTGCATGATTGGCAGTGTGAGATCGGTTTAAATTAGTACGATGATGTGCTTGGTTTCTGAGAACTCTAGTGATGATAAAGGGATGATTCTGATGATTAATCATATTGTTGGATGATTGTCTAATGACATCTCTCTCACCATGATGGTGGATCTCATTTTGTTCAATAGCTTCATTGCAAAAAGGGCAAGGAACTTTGAAAGGGACTCCAGGTGGGATGATATGTATATTTCTAACTGGACAATGTTCCTGAGGAATGATCAAGAGTTCTCTGATGTTGTCAGGATATGGAGTAGGACAATGATTCTGGATAGGATCTCTCCTTGTATTCAAGGGTATGGATGAATGATTGGATGATTATCTACTTACACTTGGGAGTTGGTAGTTCCTAAGTGTACATGTAAGATGATAGTAATCAGATGTAGTTCTGATCTTGAAGAACATAACAAATGTCTCTGGAAAACAGAAAAGAATCATTAGTCCTCCTGGAAAATGGAGAAGGACTATGCTATCAGTTTCAACAGCATATCTGCCTATATGTAGGTATTGAAAGATGTACAGAAAGACAATCTGTACAGTCTGGATCATAGGCATATACCACTGCTCATTGTGTGAGATGGTGGGAGGCATCATGATATCAAAAGACAGACTCTGCTTATCTAAGTGGGGCTCATAACCTTTTGGAATACAAGGTACTCTGAATGGCAAAGGGACAGGGGAATGAACCTCAAGTAGGAATACTTACTTGAGTGATACAGCGATGGTAAAGTAGCCAAGAGTCTTGTTCAGAGAACAGTAAGATCGAAAGAAAGGATGTAAATTCAATATAGATAAGATGCACTATAAGGCCATCTTATATACCTGTACAAGATGTTTGTTTCTATGTACAATCTATCCTAAAAGATAAAAGTTCTATGGTATTCTAACTAATAGCATAAAGCACTAGAATAAATGTGTGCTATGATACAAGAATATCAACATATCACATCATGCATTCACAAGATGAGTAGTGTCTGGCATGAGAAGATGCAATTTTATCTCATGGTTAGATGATCTATTTCACATGTCATCTAATAATAGAAATGACTTGACATGAGTCACATCTGAAGTCATCAGGATTAGATAACATTTTTAGAACTCAGCGAAGGTATTCACTATTGTATTAGTTTTAGGATAATACTAGATAGCAATTAGATCACAACAAGTATTCTCAACAGTGGCATCATTATTTAATTGGGAAAACTAACTTCGAAATCTGGACAGATCACAAAAATCTTGAATACTGGAAAAACTGCAAACACTCTTCGGTCAACAAGCCCGATGGCATGAACTCCTGCAAGAGTTCAACTATACATTAATCTATAAACCAAGTACCAGTAATGGCAGGGTGGATGCTCTATTACACCAACCCGATCACGGCGATGCAGTAAAAATCACAGTGAAAATGTCACTGTCCTGCCAAAAGAATTATTTATTAACTCCTTGTCTTTAAGCATACTAGTTAAGCTTCTTTCTAGCAATGCCAAGCTCCTAGTCAAAGACTTGGATGCTGCTGCTGGTTTCAATCTTTACAGTGCAAAGGAACGGGTAGTACCTGCCAAAGGAAAAACTCTGATTCCCATGGACATGTCTATAGCACTGCCGATTGGAACCTATTGCTGCATTGCTCCCAGAAGTGAACTAGCTGTCAAACACATGACCAATGTGGAAGCTGGTGTCATCAATGCAGACTATTGAAGGAATCTCAGAGTCCTTTTATTTAACTTTTCTGAAACCAATTTTGCTATTGCTAAACATGACAGGATCACACCACTCATTATAGAAAAAATTGAAACCCCACCCTAAAAGACATTGAGTCCCTCCCCAAAACCAATTGAGGCTCACAGGGTTTTGGATCAACAGGTATACAAAACATTTCGCTTTCTTCCCTCTTCTTTAGTAAATTACAAAATGAACCAGAAAAATAGGATGTTTATGCTATTGACAAATACAAATACTATGCCCTGGACAAAGTTTATAAAAACAACAAAAATATCATTTATGTTCCCCCTTCTCTTTGTACTGAACTCTTAACACTATATCATGACTCCCCTGTTGCCAGGTGTCCAGGTCATGCGTGCACCATAGACATTATTGGTGGCCAGGTGCCATAGCTTTTATTAAAAAATACATTGATCACTACCAGGTGTACTTCCCTCATGAAGGACTCGTCAAAGCCATGGCAGGAAAATTAATTCCTCTTCCCACACCCACCAAGCACTGGGAAGATATATCTATAGACTTTGTAACCAGACTCCTGCTATCAAACGGATTTGATTCTATTTGTACTATAGTTGATTGCTTTTCCAAGAAAATCATCTTAGTTCCTTGCTTAAAGCAAATTTTGTCTCAGGACTTAGCTAAATTATTTAGGGACCACATATGGTCCATTCATGAACTTCCTTCTTCTATTGTCTCAAACTGTGGACTGCAATTCTCTTCAGAGTTCACCAAGGACCTTTGTTCTCTATTAGGCATTAGCTAAAAGATGTCTACCACTTACCATCTTCAAACAGATGGCCAAACAGAGCACACGAATCAGGAGATTGAACAATATCTCCACACTCACATCACCAAAAAACAAGAGTATTGGGAAAAATGGCTCAAAATGATCCAGTTTAGCCACAACAACAACCACACCTCAGCTACTGGCACCATTCCTTTTGTTGTTACAAAGAACTACTTTCCTTGAATGAGATTCAAAGGTTCTAGCCACACCATGGGGGATTCTTTCGGAACTGCAACTGACAAAGCCCACAAAGAAATAGAGGATGTCTTGAAGAAAATGAAACAGCAGATGAAAAACACCACTGACAAAAAGAGATCTGATGCAGCCCACTATACCATCAGGGATTGCATCTGGCTCTCTATGGATAATTTATCCCTCCCCTACACTGCATGGAAACTCACACAAAAGTGGATTGGCCCCTACACCATCAATGTCATCCTATCAAATGCAGTCAAACTTCACCTTCCTTCTTCCATTCAGATCCATCCAGTTGTCAATGTATCACATGTCAAAATATACCATGATCATTTGGAGGAACAACCTGCTTTTTGACCAGATCCAATCACCATCAATGAGGATTGGCATGAAGAGTACAAAGTTGACTATATTGCTGTGTCTTGCTTCAATAGGCATGGTATTCAATATCTCATGCACTGGAAGGAATGGGATGAAACAGATCACACCTGGGAACCTTCTTCCAACCTGGCCCATGCACAAGGGGCTATCTCCAACTTCCACCTTTCCCACTCATCTGCACCCCATCCTATCCATAATATCTCTATGTCAGACTTCTCTACTCTGTTCCGTGATTTCAGATCATCTTACTCTGGATTTTCTGCATCTTGGATAGACTTTGAGTCTTGAAAATGGGAGGTAATGTTATGATTGCTCCTCATCCCACACTCCTTATCAAATAGAGACAGACTCTACTGACACATATATGCTCTGGACTTTAAACTTTCTTTCTCAGAAGTCACATGACCAGCAGCACATGACCATGGGACATATCACATGACTAGGTCTAGGCCTGGTGATGTCATACCTCATATCTTATGTCTTATCGTTCTTATCTGCTCACTTTTATCTTTTCTCTCACGTCAGACAAGATTCGCTCCTACACTCTGCTTCTTATCTCACACCTGCCCTAGAGTGTACCTTGGTCTGTGCACAGTAGTATACATGTATATAAGGTAGCTCTTTGCAACTGGTACCCCAGTCTAATTCATTTGTCTCCTGCACCAGACTTTCATCCCTTGCCTATGTCACTGAGTTCTGCTCCTCTCATCTCATTTGCTGGTTAAGGGGACTACCTGTAAAAGGTCACTACTCATTGTCTTTCTTCTCGTTTAAGTTGCTTGTTGCAATTTGAGTTGAGTGTGCCATTGACTCGCAACAACATCTTTAGTGTCCATTATCTTCCAAAAGAATATGGCCATTGATTTTGGGGTGCCACATGGGGTCATATTTGGTTCTGATAAAACAGGGGTCTCATTGGTAAAGTTGGTGTTGACAGTGATGAGGGGGATGAGCTTGGTTGCAAGTGGTGGCAAGGGTGACTGGATCCTAGTCATCATTGGAGTCAAAGTTTTCAGGAATGCCAAATTGGTCTATGGCAACAGGAGTGGGTGCAGGGACATTGAGTTGATAGAAAGCAAGTGCAGCAGTGTTGTAGTTCATGTCCAACATCGTATGCTTTTCAATTTTCTTCCCTTTTACTTTTGCTCATATCCTATGATCCCTGAGCACCATTTATCTTAGCTTCATTTTCCAAAGTCATGTGACCAATGCACATGACTGCAGGAAACATCACATGACCAGAGGTCTAGCCAATGACATCACCCATGATGTCATGCCTCATGGACATACTTTCTCTCACATTCTATCTTTTTTTATTCTATGACATTCTACTACATTCCAGGACTTTCCATTTCACATGCCTAACCTAAAGTACTCTCTATCTATATAAACCCTTCCCTCTTCTCATAATTACCCCAGTCCTGTTCACTTGTATTCCTCCCTCACTAGTAGGGACCTTATACACACGAATACCACTCTTCCTCAATATTGCCAGCTTTGTCCTCTGCCAAGGGACTTGTCTATGCTTCACATCATTACCTTGCTCATTCCCATCTTTAACAATCAGCTCATCTTCATCGTCTCGCTCATTGCTGACACTCATTGCTGCCGTTTCCTCATATTCTATCAGTTCCTCGTCCTAGATGTTCCCAGTACTCGTCTCTAGGTTGTTCAAGGCCAACAACAAGCAGCTTGTCTGTGAACAAGATGTTGATCAATACAAGATGAATGGGGCATACAACGATAAGAGAGGAATACAGTAGGTTTGGCTCTTTGGCAGTCCTATTCAGGTGAAACCAGTCTACATCTAATGACGATGTTGCAAGCCAAAGGCACACTCAACCCAAATGCAACAAGTGACTCAAACATGAAGAGAAAACAATGAGTAGGGACCTTTTACAAGTAGTCCCCTTAACTGGCAAATGAGATGAGATGGGCAGAACTCAGTGACATAGGCAAGGGACAAAGTTTGGTGCAGGAGACAAGTGAATTAGACTAGGGTACCAGCCGCAAAATGCTATTTTATATACATGTATAAAGTGTGCACAGACCAAAGCACACTTTAGGGCAGGCATGAGAATAAAAGCAAGGTGTGGGAGCAAACCTTGTTTGATGTGTAAAGAAAAATAAAGGTGGATGGATAAGAATGATAAGAGATAAGATATGAGACATGACATCACTGGGTCTAGGCCCAGTCATGTGATATGTCCCACAGTCACATGCTGCTGCTCAGATAACTTCTGAGAATGAAGGTTAAAGTCTGAAATGTACAGGTTGCAGTAGTTTCCATCTTTATCTGATAAAAGAGTATAAGATGAGGAGCAATCATAACAGACAAGATCCTGACCCACATGGGCGAGTAGTTATACATGTGCAATAAAGAAATGATAGCAAGGATCAATGATGACAGTATTGGTGAGCAAGAGGGAGTTGTTGAGGACAGGAATGAATATCGTTATGAGGTGAAATATAAAAGTGGCACCTTTGCAGAGGGCTAGGCTGGCAAGTAACATTGGTGTAGTATCAGATGCAGAGGGCTCCTAAAATAGGAGGGAATACAAATGAATAGGACTGAGGAAAAGACAATGTAGGAGAGCAATTTATATATGATAGGGAACTAATGTAAGGCAAGTCATCTGAGTGCAAAGTACCTTACGGCTGGGTGGAATCCAGAATATTATGGAAGGTAATAAAATAAAGAAGCATAACTACAAGAGAAAGGAGTGTCCCATGAGGCATGATATCATAGTGATGTCATGATCTAGGCCTATGGTCAGGTGATGGTTTCCATGGTCATGTGCACTAGCCAGTGACTTTGGAAAGCAAAATTAAGGTCAACATTATTTAGGGATCCAAAGGATGTGAGCAAAGATAAAGTAAGAAAAGTTTAAAGAGTGTATGATAGTGGACTCAAACTATAATAGCAGGCAAGGAACAATAGTCTGGTGTGGAAGACAAGTGAATTAGACTGGGATACCAGTTGCAAAGTGCTACTTTATATACATGAGGTGAGTTTACCCGTGTTGTTGTACCTTTGACACAATCATCCTATTTTTTTTGAGATGTTAAAACTTACAGTAAGAACATTTTTTGGTTGATTGTATACATTAGCACAATTTAAGTTTAACACTTTCTTGATATTGGTCATGTCTTTAATTGGAGGGTTAAAAGAGTGCAACACCTCTGGCTGGATATAATCATACTCCCTGTCAGTGATAGAGTCTGCACTAACATAGGTGATCTTCTCCTGTGGTTGAATGGCTTCTAGAATAGTGGTGTGGATCTCATGCACTTGTATATTCCCAGGAGTGAGGATGGTGCGATCCAGGAAGTAGTTATCAGGTAGATGTTGGCAAGGATGAAAGGCCAGAAGATCAGAGTACATGACATTGATGAGAGAGGCCATGTCATCACGACAATGCATGTATTGAGGAAGTTCCACCTCTCCATCTGTATTGCCTATGTGCAAGAGTTGTTGTGCCCAATCATCAGATTCAGGATCCTGGCCAAGACATATATTTTGAAGGAGCTGATGAACACACATTTGAGCCCAGAGATTGGAGTGGGTAAGAGTGACAGGATCAATCTGTGCTCTGGTACCATGTTGAATAACAAGGAGAGTCTGTCTAAAATCTCCACTAAACAGAGAAGTTATCCCTTCAAATGGTCTGTCTTGATTTAACAGATCTCTTAAGGTATGATCTACAGCTTCTATCATATGATGATCTTGAGAAGCAGCTTCATCCCAAATAATTAGAAAAGTTCTTTGAAGTAGTTGATGAGTAAGATCATTCTTCTTGATATTGCAGACACTTTGCTCATGACAGGGAATGGGAATTTTGAATTGAGAATGGGCTGTATGACCATCAGGGAGAAGAAGAGAAGCAATGCCTGTAGAAGCCACACAGAGGACAATTTGACCATTGGAATAAATAGCAGATGCAATGAAGTTGGAGATATAAGACTAACTGGTAGATATTTCTCTGCTCCACATTAAGAGTAGCTTGGCCTCTTTGCACAAACTCCTGTAACTTTGAAACATTGAATGCTAATTTCTCATTGATAAGCTGGTTTCCTCTATGAGCACCCCAGTTCATCTGTGGTCTAGGCATGTCAAAGTCCTGTATGCTTCTGTCATGTCTCTGAAGGGCTTCAGCTATAAGATAGAGACCATAGTCAAAGATCTGCTCTTGAGTGGGATCTGGAATATGAGACATAATGTTGGGATTTTGAAGAAAGTGTTGCAAGTCATCACAGAGATGTTCCCTATATTGCTCCCATAGTCTTGTAGGATCCATAGGAGCACATTGGACCAGAATAATGATAAAGACCTCATGCAATTGGGAACCAGTCTGAAAGATAGCAGCATTTTGAAGATATCTCAACCACTCTCCATCATCCTGTAGCAGACCAAGGACATTGCAAGCCTCTTTGAAAATAGGATAAAGTTGTCCATTAACAGTTCTAAGATGCTCAAAAGAAGTTGCATCTATAAAAGTATGATATGAGTTGACTAAGAAATCATATACTGGAATCAAGACTTGCCCTTGATTTGAGTGAGCAAGAGACGCAAATAGAACTTTTCCTCTGCTGAAGGATATACAACATATATTCTTCCAATGGCCTTGTATCTTTGATGAATTTTCCATATAGTATTCTTTTTGTCCCAAACAAACTTCTTTGGAAAATCTTGATAGAGGTAATCATGTGCCCCAGCATTTATAAGATCTTGTTTTGCATTGGCCCCAAACCAACCCATAAGTTAAGTGATTTTGGGATTTTCCACCAAGTCCCTAATGCTAGTATCCTATCTAAAGACCACATTCTGTTCTCCTGGAAAATGAACAAGAAGCTGATAGATGGCTGGCCATTATGTGCATGGCAAACTCAAAGATATTATGGTATGCTTGAGCAGAGGGGGTATATCTTGCATCCAAGTAGGAGCGAATTTCATCAGTCCCCTCCTACTGTATGGTGGCTCTGTTTGGACCCTTGTAAATATACTTGTGAACATACTTGACTGCTTTTATGGATCCACAAACTTCTATATTGATGTGACAGTTGAACTTGACCAATAGCTCTCTAAAATGGGGAACCACATGTCTGTTGTCAAAAACATTCTGTTGCTTTTGGATGATCCTATTATTTTTAGGGCGAGCATAATCTGGATAGCCATCCTCCTTGATGATGGTCTGAGCAGTAAAGTTCTTGGGAAAGCACTTTTTGCAAACATTGTTCTCTATGCACCTTTAAGGAGAGCAAGAACCATGAAGCATGTACTTGGAGACAACCTCATGGAGTTGAGGATGGACAGCAGGATCAGGAATTTGAGCAGAGATGATGGCATCCACCTGCTCCATAGTGTGGATCTTGTCTGGTTCCTCCAAAAAGATCAAGAAATGCATATGAGGTAGGCCCCTCTTTTGATATTCAATGGTATAGACAAATCCAGCCACTGCACCAAAGTAGCCATCTCTGACTATTTTGGAAAGAGGTTGTTGTTTGGCATGGAAAACCCTGGTCACCAGATCTGGTCTATCCATAGCTGATTGGCCTATATATAATAAATGATGAGACATGAGATATAAATCAGTGGAAATAAAAAGCACATACCTGGAAAAGGATTTTTAGTGATTTCTGGCCAAGCTCCATTTGCAGTCATGGTGAAAAAGGGATCAGGCTTCTTGTACTCTCTACAGATGGCCAAAGAGTTTTGTAGTAGCTGTTGCATATGACGAGGACCACCCTTATGAGTGGATGGAAGAATGACTCTACCAATTTGAGCCATATCTTGACCACCACCATCTTGAGACAAACAATCTTGTAATCCCCTATATCAGCTCTAAGCCTGATCTGATTGTTGGCTACCCAAGTAAGGTTGCATTGATCAATGAAAGCCCAAGCATCACAGACCAACTGGTGAAAAAGTCTTCCACCCTTGAAGAGATTAGGAGGCTTTATTTGAGGAGGGCATGTACACAAATGATAGGCATACCAAAGAATCTGGGTAACCTTTTTGGAACGATGTAGGCATCTGCCAGCTGCTGTAAGAGGAATATCCAGATGCCAGCCTTCTTGACCAGTTGGGAATAGCAACACATAGTGAAGTGGAAGATAGGAGGGGTTAAGGTTGTTGATGCGACAAAGGCCACCACCCTGGAGTCTCAATATAATATCCCTGTCTGCTCTAACATCTGCAAAACCATCACCAGGAACAATAGCTGCAATCTCATCCACAGTAGGTAGGTTGTCTCTTCTTTCATCAACACCCTGCTGCAAGTAGAGATATATACAAACATCTATGTGCTCCTCTGGAGGCTTGGCTCTCATGACTTTATAGGCCTGCTGGTAAAAAGGAGCATGAAGATGATGCTTTTTAAGAGTATTGTGTAAATCCAGCAAGATATCTCTTTGAAGATCAGGATTTCTGTTAAATTCCCTATCTATAGCATCTTGTGGATCATAGATACAGAGCTGAGCATAGCTAGGCTGAAGCTCCTCTAGTGGAATGAGAGCTTCCATGAGATGGTGAAGAGTGCCATGGATATGAAATAATGTTGGACCAGCTCCTTGAACAGTATGTCTATCAACTTCCATACCCACTGAAGTGAATGCTAAAGCATTATTGTACTGGCAAATATTTTTTCTAAAGTCCCTATGATCTTGAGGGTCATCAAAGAGCATCTGAAAACTATGTGGTCATTGCTGGATTGGTGGAAGAACAACCTGGCCTTGAAGACAACATAAACCAAAGCAAGAATTGCAAACACCAGAGTTTGTGAATTTCTCTGAAATAAAATGCAGAGCATGACAATTAGGACACTGAATATTCATGGGTTCAAGAGAGTGAGGTTCAACTGGCTCAGTGTATATTTTGCCACCAG
>JBBPLZ010000221.1:0-16045 GCA_038090055.1 Hemileccinum hortonii | reverse complement strand
GTCAGGTGATAGTTCCCGCGGTCACGTGCACTGGTCACGTGACTTTGGAAAAGGATTAAGGGTAAAAGGTGCTCAGGGATCCAAGGATGTGAGCGAAGTGTAAAGTAAAGAAAAGTGAAAATCGTACAGTGTGGACACGAACTATAACAACATGTGCAGGAGGAGTGGATAGGGACGAGTGTTGACGGCCTTGAACTAATAGCGACGACGAGTACCTTAAATCAATGGTACGAGGATGAGCTGAATGAAGACAAAGATACGGCGACGGCGAGTGTCAACGACGAGTGACATGGCGAGAACGAGGTCGGTGGCGGGAAGACGGGCGACGAAGGTGATAGCGTGTAACATAAAGAGAGTCCCTTTACAGAGGACCAAGCTGGCAGAGAAGAGGGGAGTGGTATTCAGATGGTCAAGGTCCCTATAGGAGAGGGAGGTATACAAATGAACAGGACTGAGGGAAATACGACGAGTAAGGTAGGGTTTATATACGGTAGACGACTTGAGGGCAGGCGTGTGAAAAGGAACATGATGGAAAGTCATAGAATACGATGGAAGGAAAGAAGCGTAACCGTGAGAGAGAGAAGCTGTCCATGAGGCGTGACATCATGATGATGTCATGGTCTAGGCCCTAGGTCAGGTGATAGTTTCCGTGGTCACGTGCACTGGTCACGTGACTTTGGAAAAGGATTAGGGGTAAAAGGTGCTCAGGGATTCAGAGATATGAGCGAAGTGTAGGGTAAAGAAAAGTGAAAAATCGTACGGTATGGACACGAACTATAACAACGAGGGGGGGAACCGTGGGGTGTGTGTTAACCTTGTTCTGCTGACAAATGGCACAGCCGGCGACGTATTGGCGGACGAATTGGGCAAGTCCGGGCCACCAATACTGAGCAGATACAAGTTGACATGTTTTCAGGAATCTGGGGTGACCTGCCATTTCGTGATCGTGGCACCCAGCCACCACATTGCAGCGGAGAGTTCCGTCAGGGGGAACATATGTGTGACCTTTGAAAGCAAGGAGGCCATCAGAATAGGACCAATCCTCGAGATTGGTGCGAAATGGGGAGATCTGGAGTTTCTTGCCGACCGTGGCTTGGATGGCATTCAGGACAAGAGGGTCAGAGGTGGAGGATGCGACGAGTTTCTCGTGGAGGGTGGTGTCAATGAGATTGATGAACATGGAGTCAGGAAGAGTGACGACGTCGGAGTTGTCTGTGTCAGACTCGGGAACGAGATCTGGGCGGTGGGAGAGGGCATCAGGACCAGCAAGGAGTTTGCCGGGGACATGGATCATTTTCAGATCGAAATCTGCGAGGTCGAGGAGCCACTGAGCTTGGTGGCGGTTGAGTTCTTGTGCCTGACGGAAATAGGTCAGGTTCTTGTGGTCAGTGAAGACCTGGACGGGGAAGGTGGAGCCGTGGAGATAGTGGCGCCACATTTTGAGGGCATGGAGAATCGCAAGGAGTTCGCGATCGTGGATGTCGTAGTTCCATTCCGCAGGAGATAGCGAAGTGGAGTTGTAGGAACAGGGGTGCCAGTCTCTGTTGGCGTCGGTTTGAAGAAGGATTCCACCGGTGGCCCATTTGGAGGCGTTGGTAGCAATGGCAAAGAGCTTAGAGAGGTCCGGGAGCTGAAGGACTGGGCGTGACTGGAAAAGCTCCTTAAGGCGATTGAAGGACTGCTGTTGGTCAGCGGTCCAGACCCAAGGTTGCTTTTTCTTGGTAAGGTCGATGAGGGGGCGAGCGACTGTGGAGTAGTCGGGGATGAAGCGGCGGTAGAAGTTGGCGAAGCCTAAAAAGGAGCGGACGCCCTTGAGGTTAGTGGGTACTGGCCATTTGGCGATACCATCAAGCTTAACCGGGTCCATAGCAAGCTGGCCCAGTTTTACGATCATACCGAGGTATTCGACTTCCTTGATGTCGAACACACACTTTTCGAGCTTGAGGTGGAGGTCAAGTTCCTCCATTCTTTGTAGGACGCACTTGGTGTGTTCCTCGTGAGTCTTCTGATCCGGGGAGAAGATCAGTAGGTCATCCATGTAGATAATGAGCCATCCTTCGGCGATCATGTCGCGGAAGGAGTCGTTCATGAATCTCTGGAAGGTCGCTGGTGAGTTAGTCATGCCGAAAAACATGACCGTGGGTTCGAAAAGACCCTTGTGGGTAATGAACGCGGCTTTCCACTGATCGCCGTCTTTGATTCTGACGTTGTTGTACCCCCAACGAACGTCAAACTTGGTGTATACCTGAGCCTCTTTGAGTTTATCTACAAGGTCAGTGATCAAAGGGAGAGGGTAGGCGTCCCGAACGGTATGTTCGTTCAGGTAGTGATAGTCCTAGCAGGGGCAGAGCTTGCCGTCCTTCTTTTTGACGAAGAAGAAGGGCGACGCCTGTGGAGACTGCGAGGGGCGGATCTTGCCAGCCTTGAGGTTCTCATCGAGGAAGTCCTCAGTGGCTTTCTTTTCGTCAGAAGAGAGGGGATAGATCTTGCTGATTTTCGGAGTAAAGGAGTCCTTGAGGTTGATGGCGTGATCGTAGGGGCGAGAAGGTGGGAGTTCGCCAGCGGCGATTTCTGAGAAGACCTTTGAGAAGGCGGAATACTCGGATGGAAGGGTGATTTTGGGTTTATTTGCGAGTTGTTTGATCGCGAGATCAATGGCGGTAGTGTAGGCTTTGACGCGGGCGGGATTGATAACGATTCGGTGATCGCCGTGGATGTATCGTTCGCAGGAGTAGGCCGAGATGGAGGTTTTGACAAAGTCCTCCGCTCGGACGTATTTGGGGTTTGCCTCGTCAAGATAGTCGTAGAGGCATTTGTCCCAGTCGTGGTGGATCTGGTGGTGGCGGGGCATAGGGGTAGGTTCGTGGTAGCGGAGGTGGGCCAGGAAAGCGTCATGGGTCGCGGAGTCTGCAGAGGATTTGGCGAAGAGGGTTTTCGACTGGTCGGTAGACTCGTCGATCTGGATGGTGTTCTTTTCCCAGTTGATGGCAGGGTTGACCGCGGTCAGCCAGGGGAAGCCTAGGATAATGCGTTCTTCTCCATATCCCATGACATGGAAAAGAACTTCATGAGTAACGCTGTTGATGGAGATGAACAGGTTGGCGGTGTATCGGATGGTGCCTTTCTTGTTCAGAGTTTCATCGATGTTGTGAACCTGGATTGGTTTTTCCAGTTTCTTGCAGGGGATCTGGTGTTTTCATGCGAACTGCCAGTCAAGACAGTTGATCGTTGTGCCGGAGTCAACAAGGGCAGTGGTTTCGATGTTTTTGAGGGTGCGCGAGGGAACGATGAGTTGGACTGGGATACTCAAAGATCTATTAGTTTTGGATGATACATGCACAACCTTAGATACAATGGGGGAGGATCGCATCGACCGATACTCCCCTTTCAAAAACCCCGTGTGTAGGAGACGGACTCGGGGATGCCTTCGTCGTCACATTGCATCAAGTCCGGCATAGCCGTCTCTTCTTCGTCGTTCTTTGCAACTGCTACGTCACCACCTTTCGACTTCTTTTCTCCAAATGGTGTGGGGGATGTGATGAACTTAGCCTTGCAGTTCGCGGAGGTATGGCCGGGTTTCCGGCAACGGAAGCAGAGACCCTTTCGGGCACATTTGGTACGGAGGGCGTCAGTGAGCTTCGGGGGGCGAGTAGAGATGATGTCGACGTCCATGGCATCGGGATCGATGGCGCGGGGAAGGTGGAAAGTCTTGGAGGGGGCGGCGGGTTTGGCGTTACACGCCTTGATTTTCCTGGGCGCATTCCCACATGGTGTGGAAGGTCATGGCCTTTTTGTACCAGTCCTCAATTTTGGTGGGGACGGTCTCCATCATCATGATTCGGGACATGACGGGGGTGGGAATACCAGCAGAATAGTAGCCGATAAGGATGTTGGAGTCAGTGACTCCAGCAATGGCGGTGTGGTACTGGAATTGGGAGGTGTACGAAGAGAGAGAGGGTTTGTATACCCCCTTCGAAGAGATCATGCGGGTGGTGGATATCGAGGCGATGGATTGTCCGACGACATTGTGGTGCTGGAACGCCTTGTTGATCTTGTCAACGAAGTTGGACCAGGTGCCCATGGATACAGTGCCAGAGACAGTGTTGATCCCAGTGGCGCGAAAAGTAGTTGCCCAGGTGTGGGCTGATCCCTTCGTCATGAACGAGAGGATGAATGCAATTTTCTTCACCTCAGTGTTATACATGTCAGCGTTGGTCGAGAGGTAAAATAGGCAGGAATTAAACCATGCCTGGTACTTGGCAAAGGAGCTGTCGTACTCGGAGGGGGAGTTGAGCTTGAGCTCGACTGGTTTTGCCGTAGACATAGTGGTCGAAGGCGTCAAAAGCGGGGGTGAAGGCAAGGGCGGGGGTGAAGGGTTTCGTCTAAAGGACGACGTGGGAGTTCGAAGAGGCGGAGCGGTGTCCTGGTCTTCGTCAGTGGAATCAGGGGCGATGACGGGAGGGGGACGCCGTGTGGCGGTCCAACGAGGATCTCTGTAGTGGGACAGAGTGGTTCAGTGATATGGCTTACATAGTAGTAGCCGTGAAAGAAGAAGCTTAGTTCTTTTGTTACGCTTGGTCTGGATAGGAGCGAGCGTAGCCTTGGATAACCCCTAGTTGGCTAAGGGCAGACGTGAGGAGTGTCGGGATGATGCTGACGGGGTGTTCAGCGATCAAGTGTTGAAGAACGAGTCCTGGACATGAGAGTGTCCAGCAATGAGATCGAGTGGTTCAAAGATAGTCCAATTAATATGAAGGACAAGGACGTTGTTGCGAAAACTAAAGTTGACGCGCACGAGGGATCAAGGACAAGGGACTAAGGGTATATTCCCAAGGAGAACTAAGCTAAGGGACAGGTACGCGACATGGGGGTTTATATACCTAAGAGGAGCGTGCACGGACCAAGCTATGTAATCTGGATAAAGGGCATGCTTGGTGATCGCCAAGAGAATGAGTAATGCCAAGCAAAGGAAGCGTGACTCAGAATGAGTCATGTGCAATAAGGTATGACTCGGTGTAAGTCAAGACCCGAGACAATGGTATGAGCGATGACAGTGTAGGAAAGGTGAACCTGATGGGGTTACCATGGAGTACTGGTCATCGTGAAACAAAGGAGATAAATGCGTACAATGGTGGTGCGAGAAAGGTGAACCCATAGGTTACCGTAGAGAGTCTACCATCGTGAAAGAAAATAATGAGCAAGAAAAGACATAGCGGATGACAAAGCATAGTGAATCGTAACAACCTCCACCTCAAGCTCGAGAAATGCATATTCAACACCAAGGAAGTCGAATACCTAGGTATGATCGTCAAACCAGGCCAACTCGCCATGGACCCAGTTAAACTTGACGGTATCGCCAAATGGCCAATACCTAACAACCTCAAGGGCATTCGCTTCTTCTTGGGCTTCGCCAACTTCTACCACTGTTTTATCCCTGACTACTCTACAGTCACCTGCCCCCTCATCGATCTCACTAAGAAAAAGCAACCTTGGGTCTGAACCGCTGACCAACAGCAGTCCTTCGATCGCCTCAAGGAGCTTTTCCAGTCCCGCCCGGTCCTCCAGCTCCCGGACTTTTCAAAACCCTTCGCTATCGCCACTGATGCCTCCAAATGGGCCACCGGTGGTATTCTCCTCCAAACTGATGCCAACGGAGATTGGCACCCTTGCTCCTACAACTCCGCTTTGCTATCTCCCGCAGAACGGAACTATGATATCCACGATCGCGAACTCCTCGCGATTCTCCATGCTCTTAAGATGTGGCATCACTATCTCCATGGCTCCACCTTCCCCGTTCAGGTCTTCACTGACCACAAGAACCTGACCTATTTCCATCAGGCCCAGGAACTTAACCACCGCCAAGCCCGGTGGCTCCTCGACCTCGCCGATTTTGATCTCAAAATCATCCATGTCCCCGGCAAACTCCTCGCTGGTCCTGACGCCCTCTTCCGCCACCCCGATCTCATTCCTGAGTCCAATACGGATAACTCCGACATTGTTGCCCTCCCCGACTCTATGTTCATCAATCTTATTGACACCACCCTGCATGAGAAACTTGTTGCATCCTCCGCCTCCGACCCCCTCATCCTGAATGCCATCCAAGCCACAGTCGGCAAGAAACTCCAAATCTCTCCCTTTCGCACCAACCTTGAGGATTGGTCCTACTCCGACGGCCTCCTTTCATTTAAAGGCCGTACCTACATCCCTCCTGACGGAACTCTCTGCCGTGATGTGGTGACCGGGTGCCACGACCATGAAATGGCAGGCCACCCCGGGTTCCTGAAAACATGCCAACTTGTCTCTGCTCAGTATTGGTGGCCTGGACTTGCCCACTTCATCCGCCAATACATTGCTGGCTGCGCCATTTGTCAGCAGAACAAGGTTAACACACACCCCACAGTTCCCCCACTCGTCCCCATCCATTCCTCCTGCACTCGCCCCTTCCAGCAGGTCTCCTGCAACCTGATCACCGGTCTCCCTCCATCCTCCGGCTCCGATTCGCTCTTGGTCGTGGTTGACCATGGGCTTACAAAGGGGGTAATTCTCTGCCCCACTATGTCCACGGTAACTGCTGAAGGAATAGCACAGCTTTTCTTCGACAAGGTCTTCACCCGGTTCGGCCTCTACGAGAAGATTATCTCTGATCGTGGCCCGCAATTCGCCTCGTCATTCGCCAAAGAACTCGGACGCCTCCTTTCCTACGACCTCGCCCTCTCCACTGCCTACCATCCTCAAACAGACGGAGAAACAGAACAAGTCAACCAGGAGGTTGAAACGTATCTTCGGATATTTTGTGGTAACGAACCCTCGTCATGGTCTGCTAAGATCTCCTTGGCAGAATTCACACACAATCACCGTCCCCACTCGGTCACAGGGCAATCGCCCTTCTTCCTCATGATGGGCTTCGAACCCCAAGCCCTCCCCTCGGTCATCCCCTCGTCCACGGTCCCCGCAGTCTCCGATCGCATCACCACCCTTACTGCGGCACGCGATGAAGCCCTTGCTGCGCATGAACTTGCCCGTCAAACCATGGCAGCTCGCTCCAAGCACCGGTTTACGCCCTTCGCCCTAGGAGATAAGGTTTGGTTGGAAGCACGGAACCTGAAACGCTCCGTCGTCAACCCGAAATTCGCCGCGAAACGGGAAGGTCCCTTTACCATTACCCAGGTACTTTCCCCGATCACATACAAACTCCGCCTCCCCAAAACTTGGCAAATCCACCCGGTCTTCCACGCATCCCTCCTATCGCCCTATCACGAAAACCCCGTCCACGGCCCCAATTTCCCAGCTCCTCCCCCAGACCTTATAGAAGGTGAGGAAGAGTATGAAATTGAGAAAATCCTGAAACACTGCGGAATGCCGCACTCCCGTTCCTTCCTGATCCGATGGAAGGGATACTCCGCCGAAGAAGACTCCTGGGTTTCAGAGTCCGATTTGAAGCACGCTGCGGAGTTTGTTGACGATTATAAAAAGCGTCACCGTCTCTGATCCCGTTCCTACATCCCTTCCATCCACACCACCATGTCCATCGAACAACTCGTCGCCGTCCCCGCCGCCACCGCCGCCCCTGAATCCTCGCCCCGCTCCCAGTCCTCCTCTCCCATCGTCGCTCCATCCCCGTTCCGCATCATCGACGACATCTCGGATGTCGAACTCTCTAGCAACGCCACCACCACAGGATGGGGCGCAGATGAACACATTGTCCCGGTTCCTGTTCTTCCCCCCATTTCTATTGCCACAATTACATCCGCTGATATGCACTCTATCACCGCTGTAGACCTCCCCTTGACGGCCCATCGCACCCATGAAGGGTACCCTGACGCCGCGTATGCTCAGAACGTCTTCCACCTTGTCTTCGACCCCCGCCTGGTGCGGTATATTGATTCTCATCTGGACATGGACTCCCCCCTCCTCGCGCTCTACCAAGCGTTCCTTAGCCTTGAAAGGCTCACTCCCATCCTACTGTCTCCCGAGACTGCGGAAGTGCTCCAGGGCCTAACCAAGGCCCTCCTCTTTTCCATTCGCCACCATACTTGTGGCACCCTCATCACCCTCGCCTACCAGCTGTATTTTGGCGAGTTCCTTACCAAGATTGACCGCTTCGCTCGTGCTGTCGCGGAACACTATCGCACCGCTCCCGCATCCCTTCCCCCGCCGTATTCCACCCGTTCTTCTCCATCCGCCTCATCATCCCCCCTCACCGCCGACGAGCTCCGGGCCGTCGAACGTGCCGAAGCATGGTGGACCGGCTTCAACGGTCGCCAACCACTCCCCGCGACTCACCCTCGTTACCACGAGACGTGTCACATGTGCCACTGTCTCGGTCATCGTCGGGCCCAGTGCCCCCTCTACGAATGCCCCATTTGCCTTCGTGCCGCCCCGGGCCATCCTCAGGCCACTTGTCCCCTCCGCCGCTGCGAACCCCTTCATGTTTCCTCCTCCTCGTCGTCTGGGTCGTCCACCCAGCAGTCCATGTCTACATCCTCTCGTTCCTCCCCGTCCTCGTCTCGCCGCACTCGTGGTACCCCTTGTCCTCCCACCGCCAAGCGCAGTCCCAACCGCCGTCGCACGGTCTCTCCTGTTCCCCCGCTTCCTCGTGACCCCTCCCCTGTCTTCGGTGTCGACCCCGAATGGGACGACAGTGCTTACGCCAACGTTACAGGCTCCCCCGGTCATTTCGCCATCGACTTCTGAGCTTCAAGACCGCGGATCATCAAGTTCCCTCATCGGTGCTTCGGGTTTAGTGGGGGGGTAATGTTACGATTCACTATGCTTAATCATCCGCTATGTCTTTTTCCACTTATTCTTTTCTTTCACAATGGTAGACTCTCCACGGTAACCTGCGGGTTCACCTTTCTCGCGCCACCATCGTACGCATTTGTTCTCTTTATCTCATGACAACCAGTACTCCACGGTAACCCCATCGGGTTCACCTTTCCTACGCTGTCATCGCTCGTACCGTTGTCTCGGGTCTTGACTCATGTCGAGTCATACCTTATCGCGCATGACTCATTCTGAGTCACACTTCCTTTGCTTGGCATTACTAATTCTCTTGGCGCTCACCAAGCACGCCCTTTACCCCGATTACATAGCTTGGTCCATGCACGCTCCTCTCTGGTATATAAACCCCCGCATCGCGTACCTATCCCTTAGCTTAGTTCTCCTTGGGAATATACCCTTAGTCCCTTGTCCTTGATCCCTCGTGCGCATCAACTCTCGTCTTCGCAACAACGTCCTTGTCCTTCATATTAATTGGACTATCTCTGAACTCTTCGATCTCGTCGCTGGACACCCTCATGTCCAGAACTCGTTCTTCGACACTTGATCGCTGAACACCCCGTCGGCATCGTCCCGACACTCCTCACGTCTACCCTTAGCCAACTAGGGGTTATCCAAGGCTACGCTCGCTCCTACCCGGACCAAGCGTAACAGACATGAGAAGTGTTGGGACGATGCCGATGGGGTGTTCAATGATCAAATGTCAAAGAACGAGTCCTGAGTGGAAGGTTACCCAGTGACAAGATTGAGGGGTTTGAAGAGAGTCCAATTAATATGGAGGACAAGGACACAATCATGAAGACGGGAGTCGATGTGTCGAGAGGATCAAGGGCAAGGGACTAAGGGTATATTCCCAAGGAGAACTAAGCTAAAGGACAGGTATGCGACATGGGGGTTTATATACCTAAGGGGAATCCGCACGGACCAAGCTATGTAATCAGGGTAGAAGGCATGCTTGGTAAATGCCAAGAGAATGAGTAATGCCAAGTAAAGGGAGTATGACTTGATATAAGTCATGAGCAGTTAGGTGTGACTCAACGAGAGTCAGGACCCAAAACAATGGTACAAGTAGCAACAGTGTGAGAAAGGTGAATGATGGTAGTGTGAGAAAGGTGAACCCGTAGGTTACCATGGAGTATCTACCATTATCAAGGATAAGATTCATAAGAAAAGAAATGCATGGGTGATGACTAAGCAAAAGGAATTGTAACATTACCCCCCCACTAAATCCAAAGTACTGATGAGGAAACTTGAGGACCTGCAGTGTTGAAGCTCAGAAGTCGTGGGTGTAGTGGCCGGGGAAACCGGTGACATTGGCATAGGCGGTGTTGTCCCATTCAGGGTTGACGCTGAAGACAGAAGAGGGCTCATGAGGGAGTGGAGGGATTGGGGAGACTGTATGACAACAGTGGGTTTTGCACCTGGCGGTACCAAAGCGGGGAGTGCCACGGATACAGCGAGAAGACAACGGGGAGGAGGAGGAGGACATGGAATGTTGGGTTGATGTGGACCCGGATGACAACAAGGAAGAGACATGGAGAAGTTCGCGGCAATACAGGGGACATATGGACTGGAGTTGACCCAGGGCACAGTGGAGACAAATAGGACATTTGCAGAGGAGGCACTGAGTGCAGCGATGTCCGAGGCAGTGGCACATGTGACAGGTCTTGTGGTAATGTGGATGGGTTGCAGGAAGTGGTTGGCAACCGTCAAAGCCAGTCCACCAGGCTTCCGCATGTTTGACGGCACAAAGCTCATTGGCAGTGAGAGGAGATGAGGAGGCGAGGGCGAGGAACTGGCAGTGTACGGAGGGGAAAGCAAGATGGGGGTGTTGTGGGAGTGATCTGCGACAGCATGGGCGAAGCAGTCAACTTCAAGGAGGAACTTGCCAAAGTACAATTGATGGGTGAGGACGATGAGAGCGTCACAGGTGTGATGATGAATGGAAAAGAGGAGGACCTTGGTTAGGCCATGGAGTGCCTCCGCATTCTTGGGGGATTGCAGGATGGAGGTGAGCTGTTCAAGGCCTAGGAATGCTTGATAAAGCACAAAGAGAAAGGAGTCCATGTCCAGGTGTGCAGAGATGTACCATGCCAGGTGGAGGTCAAAGACAAGGTGGAGGACATTCTGAGCATATGTGGTGTTGAGGTACCCCTCACATGTGTGATGGGCCATTAGGGGGAGGTCTACAACAGTAATTGAATGCATGTCAGTGGATGGAGTGATAGCAAGAGAAACAGGAGGAAAAACAGGAACTAGTTCAATATTTTCTTCTGTGCCCCACCCGGCAGTGGCAGCATTACTGAAGATCTCAACATCCAAGATGTCATCGATGATACAGAATGAAGAAGGGGCGATGATGGGAGACAAGGACTGAGAATGGAGAAGGGGTGATGATGGGAGACGAGGACTGAAAATGAACAGAGGGGTTGGGGATGACAGTGGAGGTGGGAACTGAGATGAGTTGTTTGATTGACATGGTAGTTGTGGAGAGAGGGGTGTGGGACCGGGATCAGAGACTATGACACTTCTTATAGTCTTTTACAAACTCTGCAGTGTGTTTCAAATTGGACTCTGAAACCCAGGAGTTTTCTTTGGCAGAGTAGCCTTTCCATCGGATCAGGAAGGAACAGGAACGTGGTGTTTTGCAGTGTTTCAGGATCTGTTCAATTTCATATTCCTCCTCACCTTCTACAAGATCCAGGGGAGGAGCCAGGAAATTAGGGCCATGGACAGTGTTTTCATGATAGGGCGATAACAGGGAAGTATGGAAGACTGGGTGAATCCACCAGGTTTTGGGGAGGCAAAGTTTGTATGTGATCAGGGAAAGTACCTGTGTAATGATAAAATGTCCTTCCTGTTTTGCAGCAAATTTTGGGTTAACCACAGAATATTTCAAGTTCCATGCTTCAAACCAAACCTTGTCTCCAATGACAAATGGGGTGAACCAGTGCTTGAAGTGTGCTGCCATGGTTTGGCATGCAAGTTCATGCACAGCAAGGGCTTTGTTGCGTGCCACAGTGAGGGCAATGAGGTGATCAGAGACAGCAGGAACCATGGATGAGGGGATTACCAAGGGAAGGGCTTGGGGTTCAAAGCCCATCATGAGAAAGAAGGGCAATTGCCCAGTAATGGAATGGAGGCAGTGATTGTGTGTAAATTCTGCCAAGAAAATCTTAGCAGACCATGATGAGGGTTTATTACCGCAAAAGATTTGCAAGTATATCTCAACCTCTTGATTGACATGTTCTGTTTCTTTATCCGTTTAGGGGTGGTACGTGATGGAGAGGACAAGGTCGTATGAAAGGAGGCATCCGAGTTCTTTGGTGAAAGTAGATGCAAATTGCAGGCCATGATCAGAAATAATCTTCTCATAGAGGTCAAACCGAGTGAAGACCTTGTCAAAGAAAAGCTGTGCTATTCCTTTGGTGGTTACTGTGGATGTAGTGGGGCAAAGAATTACCCCCTTCATAAGCCTGTGGTCGACCACAACCAAGAGTGAATCGAAGCCAGAAGATGGAGGAAGACCAGTGATCAGGTCACAGGAGACCTGCTGGAAAGGATGGGTGCATGAGGAATGGATGGGGGTGAAAGGGGGAACCATGGGATGCATGTTCACTTTGTTTTGCTGGCAGATGGTGCAGCCAGCAACATATTGGCAGACAAATTGGGCAAGTCCAGGCCACCAATACTGGGCTGAGACAAGTTGATGCATTTTCAAAAATCCGGGGTGGCCTGCCATTTCATGGTCATGGCACCTGGCCACCATATCAGGGCATAGGGTCCCATCAGGGGGAACGTAGGTACGGCCTTTAAAAGAGAGGAGGCCTTTGAAGTAGGACCAATCTTCGAGGTTGGTGCGGAATGGAGAGACTTGGAGTTTTTTGCCAACTGTGGCCTGGACAGCATTCAGGACAAGGAGGTCAGAGGCGGAGGAGGCAACAAGTTTCTCATGGAGAGTAGTATCAATAAGGTTTATGAACATGGAGTCAGGGAGGATGATGACATTGATGTTGTCATTATTGGAATCAGGGATGAGGTCTGGGTGGTGGAAAAGAGCATCAGGGCCAGCAAGGAGTTTACCGGGGACATGGATGATTTTCAGATCAAAATCTGTGAGGTCAAGAAGCCACCAGGCTTGGCAGCAGTTGAGTTCTTGGGCCTGACGGAAATAGGTCAGGTTCTTGTGGTCAGTGAAGACCTGGATGGGGAATGTGGAGCTGTGGAGATAGTAATGCTACATTTTGAGGGCATGGAGGATAGCGAGAAGATCTCAATCAAGGATGTTATAGTTCTGTTCCGCAGGAGATAGCGAAGCAGAGTTGTAGGAACAGGGATGCCATTCCCTGTTAGTGTCGGTTTGGTGGAGAATGCCGCTGGTAGCCCATTTGGAGGTGTTGATGGCTATAACAAAGGGTGTGGAGAGATCAGGGAGCTGGAGAACAGGTCAGGACTGGAAAAGCTCCTTAAGATGGTCAAAGGACTGCTGTTGGTCAGCAGTCCATGCCCAAGGTTGCTTTTTCTTGGTGAGATTGATGAGGGGGCGAGTGACTGTGGAGTAATCAGAGATAAATCGGCGATAGAAGTTGATGAAGCCCAAGAAGGAGCAAACACCCTTGAGATTAGTGGGTACTGGCCTTTTGGTGATACCGTCTAGTTTAACTGGATCCATGGCAAGTTGGCCTGGTTTTACGATCATACCTAAGTATTTGACTTCTTTAGTATCAAACACGCATTTCTTGAGTTTGAGGTGGAGATCGAGTTCCTCCATTCGTTGTAGAACACATTTGGAGTGCTCTTCATGGGTCTTCTGATCTGGGGAGAAGATCAGTAAATCATCCATGTAGATGATAAGCCATCCCTCCACGACCATGTCACGGAAGGAGTCATTCATGAATCTTTGGAAGATTGTGGGTGTTACGATTGCTCCTCAACTCACATTCCTTAAACCAGATGGAAATAGACTCCACTGATACATGTACACCTCAGACTCCAATTTCTCAGAAGTCACGTGACCAGCAGCACGTGACCATGAGACATATCACATGACTAGGCCTAGGCCCGGTGATGTCATACCTCATGTCTTATCTCTTATCTTTCTTATCTGCTCACCCTTATCTTTTCTCTCATGTCAGACAAGGTTTGCTCCCACACTTTACTTCTTATCTCATGCCTACCCTAAAGTGTACCTTGGTCTGTGCACATTATCTACATGTATATAAGGTAGCTCTGTACAACTGGTTCCCCAGTCTAATTCACTTGTTTCCCACACCAGACTTCGTCCCTTGCCTGCGCCTGTTGAGTTCCGCTCCACTCATCTCATTTGCCGGTTTCGGAGACTACCTGTAAAAGGTCTCTACTCGTCGTTTCTCTCTCGTGTTTGAGTCACTCATTGCGTTTGGGTTGAGCATGCCTTTGGCTTGCAACAGTGGGGGAGTTAGTCATGCCAAAGAACATGACCATGGGTTCGAAAAGACCCTTGTGGGTAATGAACACAGCTTTCCATTGATCGCCATCGTTAATTCAGACCTTGTTGTACCCCCAATGAACGTCAAACTTGGTGTATACCTTGGTCTCTTTGAGTTTCTTTACAAGGTCAGTAATCAAAGGCAGGAGGTAGACATCCCAAACAGTATACTCGTTCAGGTACCGATAATCCTGACAAGGTCAGAGTTTGTCATCCTTCTTTTTGATGAAGAAGAAGGGCGACGCTTGAGGGGAATTCAAGGAATGACACTTGAGGGGAATTTGAGGGGTGGATCTTGCCAGCCTTGAGGTTTTTGTCAAGGAAGTCCTCAGTGGCTTTCTTTTCATTGGGGGAGAGTGGATAATTCTTACCAATCTTTGGAATGAAGGAATCTTTCAGGTTGATGGCATGATCATAGGGGCAAGAAGGTGGGAGTTTGCTGGTGGCGACTTTGGAGAATACTTTGAAGAAGGTGGCATATTTGGGAGGAAGGATGACCTTCTTTTTGTTTGTGAGTTGTTTGATTGCAAGATCCGTGGCGGTGGTGTAGGCTTTAACTTGAGCAGGGTTGATGACAATCCAGCAATCGTCACAGATGTAGCAATCACATGTGTAGGTGGAGATGGCAGTGTTGGTGAAGTCTTCTGCCTGGAGGTATTCGGGGCTTTCGTGTTCGAGGTAATCATAGAGGTTTTTATCCCAGTCATGGTGGATCTGGTGATGGTGGGCAGTAGGAGGAGGTTCTTGGTAATGAAGGTGTGCAAGGAAGGCATCGTGGGTTTGGGAGTCGGCAGAGGACTTGGCGAGGAGGGATTTCGACTGGTTGGTGGACTTGTCAATCTGGATGGTATTCTTTTCCCAGTTGATGGTGGGATTGACCACCATCAGCCAGGGAAAGCCAAGGATAATGCATTCTTCTTCACATCCCATGATGTGGAAGAGGACTTCGTGGGTGATGCTGTTGATGGAGATGAACAGATTGGCAGTGTATCGGATAGTGCTTTTCTTGTTCAAAGTTTCATCAATGTTTCAGACTTGGATCAGTTTCTCCAGTATGGGGCAAAAAATCTAATGTTTTCGTGTGAATTGCCAGTCAAGGCAATTGATGGTTGCTCCAGAGTCAACTAGAGCAGTGGTTTCCACATTTTTGAGAGCACGTATAGGGACGATAAGTTGAATGGGAATACTCAATGATCTATTGTTCTTGGAAGATACATGTGTGGCTTTAGCTACAATGGGGGAGGATCATGTCGATCAATACTCCCCTTTCAAAAACCCTGTGCATAGGAGACTGTTTCAGGGGTGTTTTCATCATCACATTCTGTCAAGTCTGGCAGAGCTGTCTCTTCTTTATCATTCTTTGCAACCACTACATCACCACCTTTTGACTTTTTTTCTCCGGAAAGTGTGGGCAAAGTAGCAAATTTGGCCTTGCAATTGGTGGAAGTATGGCTGGGTTTTCGGCATCTGAAGCAGAGACCCTTGTGGGTGCATTCAAAGCAGAAGGCATTGGTGAGTTTTGGGGGACAAGTGGTGATTACATTGATGTCCATGGCATTGAGGTTGATGGCATGGGGAAGATGGAAGGTTTTCGGGGTCATGGTGGGTTTGGCATTTCACACCTTGATTTCTTGAGCCCACTCCCACATGGTATGTGTTATAGTTCGTGTCCACACCGTACGCTTTTCACTTTTCCTTACTCTACACTTCGCTCATATCCTATGATCCCTGAGCACCATTTTACCCCTAATCCCTGTCCAAAGTCACGTGACCAGTGCACATGACTGCAGGAAATATCAC
>JBBPLZ010000220.1:0-16063 GCA_038090055.1 Hemileccinum hortonii | reverse complement strand
CATACCGGGCTGCGTTATCATATAGCTCAAACAATGGAATCGCGAGCAACTTCATGTTTTTGGGGACGGCAAGCACCTCTGCAAGTCAAGTCAAATCATGACGAGTCATGACACAGCCAGTAAAAACGTACTCCGCTCGGGCATCTGGACCAAGAAGAGCTTCTTACACTCTTTGGGCTTGGTTATATGCGCAGGAACGAATGGGTACTGAAAGACGCGGGGCTCGGAGTAATGTGGATCATCAATTAATCCAACGTACCATGAACGTCTCAAAGTTGGGTCTCCACCACTGAGCAAGGCAATCACCGATTTCCCATTCGTTGTCGACACCATGTGATGCGTTGAATTGTTTTGATTCAGAGGGTGGAGCGAGCCGCTCGTCCAATCTGCGCTTGAGACCGTCGATATCATCTTCGCCGGGTTTGAGGTAGTCACCTGGACTGCAACATCTTCAGTCGAGGTATTTAGAGATAGAATGGTGCTCACAGCTTAAAGAACGCGTTCGCGATCTGGAGCATGAGGATGTGGGGGTGACCATGGTCGTGCACGACGAGGATACCCTCTACGGTGCGACGCATACCAAAGTCTTCATAATTGTTTTGGAGGCGCTGAAGGCGCGCTGATACAGACGGGTCTTCTTCGGGTTGTGCTTCCTTGGTGCTGATTATATTAACATAGGGTGAGTCGGACGATGTCGAGGGGGTATAGGATGACCTACCTGAACGTAAAATTGGAGAGGGGGTAACTATGTGATGGTTAATCAACTCTCTTCCACGTACAGAACAATGACTCACAGCAAAATTGTGTTTGACATTGTCGTCGTCGTCGTCGTCGTCGTCGAGCGCGTTGGCGGAGACAGTGCTCGAGCCATGTGAGCCACGTGACACGGGCGATACGGGCCCGGGATATTTCCTTGTTTGGAACTTTTCCCGGAACAAACTCAAGTCGACGACATTAACGCGTCGACGATGGCATGACAAACTCTATCCGGACCTTTCCCTCTTATCTTTCATGTCTTATCATCGCTCGCCAAACTTCAACAGCGCGCGCGCCGTGCACCACGACGTGCACCGCGACGTGCACACCATCCCGCCCGACGTCCAAGACAGCCCAGACCACTATGACGACGATGAGGGCATGTACCCCACCACATCTCCCCCTCCAGACGACTCTGCCTTGCGTCGAGCTGGGTACGTCTTCCTTTCTCTTTCTAATTCGCCTGCCGGACCCCCCTTGTCCTCCAGGCTGCTACAGCCAATGAGTTATGTCTCTTGCGCAATATCTCGCAATTCACCCCAGCCTCGGTCACAAGGCGTCATTCGTACAAGCACTGTCCATCTTTCAAATACCGTCATAGCCTGTCTCCCGGGTCCCAGCTCTCCCCCACCCCTTCGCTTACCCCCCTCACATATTCCTCATTCTTCTACTTTAACTGCCCACGCCACCCAAGGCCCAGCCGAGCCTTCTTCCGAACGTGCGTGTCCTGACTGCTGTGCGACAACCGTAACCGTAACTCAATCTACTCTCTCCCGTGGCACGTTTGTAGCTTCTCGATCACAGTCCCGTGACTCTTTCATCTTTCCGAGCAATTCGATCCAAGATGGCACCCCCGAAACCATCCCCAGGGCCGCTCCTCATCCATCTTTTAAACAGCTCCTTCCCATCCCATCCTCTTTCGCCCCCTCTTCTCCCAACACCTTTAAAGGCAGCCCTCGGTTTTCCTCGGTTTCTGAGCCAGACATGGATGCCGACGAGGACCTCTTCGCATCCACATACACATTCGACTCAAGCCCGACAGGTCTCGCCGCTAGTGCCATCAATGGTTCGGGCGTGTTTACTCCTCGTGGGGTCGACCACACAACACTTGGCCCACCTTCTGCCCTCTCCATCCTCCTCGCCCGCAAACAGGAGGGCAAAGGGACCAGAGAGCTGCTCCGTGATGAACACGTCAACTCCAAAACAGAGCAGCAAGGTACCAGCGCATCAGAGTACCCCACCTCCCAAACGTCCATAACGCCCACCAACGAACGCCATGGCAATGCTTATTTCTCCATCGCTGCCGATCCTCAACGCCCCCTCGAATCAGTGACAAGATCTCATCTTGGGGTGCTGGGCGAAGACGTACATGCAGGGGACCGGTTGCAACGGGTACCTGATGAAACAACGTCACTGCTACGCGCCAGTCACGTCACTTCTCACCAGGAAGACGCCAATAATGGTTCACGACCCATGTTTGCGGTCACCAAAACACAACCACAGCGCGCAAAACCAGTCACCCCAATCGGCTATGGATCGATTACATTCCTGTCCAAACCATCTGAAACGGTTCGACGCGTTCTGGATCCAAATTTAAGAAAAAAAGTTTTCAAGGCGATCCCCGCTGTTGTTCTAGGCACGTTGCTGAACATATTGGACGGGATTTCTTGTACGTATTTCTATTTACAATTGCTGCATATGAATTCCCCGTGATCGCGATCGCGTAAAAGCGTCCAGGGTACGCGATCCGGGGAATCATGGTGTCTGAACAGATACACCAGATCATCGGCAGTCGCTCACCTGATTTGATTAGATGGTATGATCATATTCCCTGCTGCGGGCTTGTTTGCCAAGTTTGGAGGAGCTGGCGTGTCCATGTTTTTCGTGTCGTGAGTGGATGTTTCTTAACTTCGACGAGCTGTCACATGTTCTACATGACCGAATCGAATTGTGACTCAGCTGACAACATGACGTCTTTTAGCACGGTCGTCGCTCAGCTTGTGTACACTTTTGGTGGGAGCAACTTCGCCGGTGCCAATGGAAGCATGATGATTGAGGTTGTGGTACGTACCACTCTTCTCCCCCGTATTCCCTCCCAAGGCGTACCTCTTTCATTGTTTGCTTGTCACCCCTTTTTTCATCGCACTCTTTTGTAAGCGTGAACTTACTTTTCTGCATAGCCCTTCTTCCACATTCTTGCATCAACAATTGCGCGGGACATCATGGGTCGTGACTGGGCCAGCATGGATGTCATGAATCGGGAGGTCGTGGCAACGACCCTTGTGGCATTTGCCTTGTCCAGCTTGCTCACCGGTAAGTTACCTTGCTTTGTCGGAAAGGGAAGGAAAGGGTGGCTTTACAGTGGAGCTGCGGCTCCCCGTGGGATTTGAATACCCTCTTTCCTCGTTCGGAGCGAGGCAAACAAGGGTGAGATGGGCCCATATAACAACAGATCAGCTGGATGTGCCGCGCTCCCATGATCAAGATTATTGAATTTCAAATAGTGTGAAAAACTAGACATCTGACTGATCATTGGTTTCTCCATACTCAGGATTCACGTTCTTCCTGCTTGGATACCTCCGCCTTGGCGTCCTCATTGGGTTCTTCCCTAGACATATTCTCGTCGGGTAAGTGCCGTCCACCCCTTCTGATGGCCTACACCATGGCGCGTGATCGTGCCAACTGATGCCCTCTCCAGGTGTATAGGTGGTGTAGGCGTATTTTTGGTCCTGACAGGGTGAGCCTTCCGCTTGGATGAAACGGAATGCCTGACCCCAATCACCATATTTGTCGTCGGTTGGCAATTATGTGATTCGCCCGCTATTATCTGCTGCCGCCGCATCTCTCCAATTGGATTTCGACATATGACAGACTTACGGTCAGCACACGCCTCCCTTCTGACGTGCTTGATCCGCCGACTTGGGGAATTCTCCGGTACCTCGCTCTCGATCCGCATGCGCTCGTGATGTGGGTCCCGCCGCTTGCGATGGCGTTGCTCCTGAGGGTAATCACCGCGAGGTGCAAACATCAACTTGTATTTCCTATTTGTGAGTCCTTTGTGCTTGTTGTTTGGGGTCGCACCCTTGAGTTGGCGTGCTCTAGATTTTCTAGTCATACCGATCATCTTCTACATCGTTGTCGCGGCCGCCCAGCTCGATCTCGATGTGCTCCGACGGGATGGATGGCTGTTTGAAGCCGCGCAAGAGGGCGGTGGTGGGGGTAGTTGGTATGCTTTTTACACTTACTATGGTGAGTGCCGTCTTCTTCCAAGTCGCCTTGAAGTAGACTCGTGAATGGCTCATTGTCGATAAAAGACTGGCGTGCTGTGCGGTGGACTCCTATCTGGACAACGCTGCCTACACAATTCGCATTGTGCGTGATTTTGTGGCATGTTTTGAACTTTCCATGTCACAGTCGCTCATTTGGCTGAGAATACAGGTTGTTTTTCAATATATTGCATCCTCCTCTTAATGTGCCTGCTTTGGGTGAGTGTCAAGCTCGTTCCCCCAGGTGTCGCCTTGCTGACGGGTTGCTGCTGCCTGTCCGTCGTACAGCTGTATCATTGGATGAAGACGTTGATACGGATAAGGAACTTGTTGCCCATGGAATATCCAACTTTGCTGCAGGACTTCTCGGTACTGTGTATGTCTTTCTCATCATACACTGCTGTTGGACGCACTGACATGCCAAAAGCCCGAATTATTTAGTCTATGTCAATACGGTATTGTCAGTCATCTCACCCCTTTCCGTTACCCAGAGTGTATTGAAAACTTTGGTCGGCTGACACACAGGTTTTATCGTCTGGGGGGAGGGAATCGCATCGCCGGGTTCATGCTTGCCCTGGCCACCTTCTTACTTTTGATTATCGGGACTTGGCCCATCGCATACATCCGTACGTCCTTCCCTAGAACCTCTTGGTGAGCCTGATGTGGATGCCTCGTGCACGTAGCTGTCATGGTAGTCGGTGCGCTCATTTTCGCTCTCGGTTTCGACCTTGTGAAGGAGGCGCTGTGGGACACGAGGCATCGTGTGAGCAGGTGAGCATTGCACAGTTGGTATGTTTGGGGTCGGTTTTTGTGATGCAGCGTCTGGTTAGGACGGAGTACATCACGATCGTTAGCATCATGATTACCATGACCGTTTGGGACTTTGTCATTGGTGTCTTGTTTGGTATCATCGTTAGTTGTGAGTCCCCCTTCGATGCTTGCGACAATGCAGGGCCTCACCAGTTCATCGCATCTTGCAGGCTTCTTCTTCGTCGTTCAAAATTCCCAGCGCCGGAGCATCCGAACATGCTACACGGGAGACGCCGCAATCTCCACCGTCCGCCGACCAGCGGCTCACCGCGCATACATCCGCGAAGTGTCCAAACAGACGCGCATAATCCAACTGCAAGGTTTCCTCTTCTTTGGCACTATTTCTCACGTTGAGGATACCATCCGGTCGCTCGTCAATGACCCGACGTTTCGCGTTCACCCTGTCCGTTTTGTCGTCGTCGATTTTTCGCTCGTCGCTGGAGTCGACTTGTCAGCTGCGGAAGCCTTTGTAAGGGTCCAGAGGCTGTTGGCTGACAAGGGTGTCGTGCTCGTCTTTTGTGGTGTCTCGAGGGCAGAAGTGGGCAAGGCGTTGGCCAGCGTGGGCGTATTGGAACAGCCATACGTGGAGCTATTTGAGACGTTGAACGATGCGATGGAGTGTGAGTTGTGGACGTTGCCGTGCTGTTTGTGTGTATTACTTTGAGCATGGTGCTGACGAAGCGATGTGATGCAGGGACGGAGAATGCATATCTGCGCGCGTGGTTTAGGGCGCAGAAAAAGGAGACTACGCCCGTTGGTAAGTCACCGCTGAACGTGTGTTTCACCTACCACCCAACTAAATGCGGTCCTGTCCTGTCCAGTGCTCCCGGGTCGTCAAAAGCTGGACGTTCCCTTTCACGAGATCATGCTCGGATCTCCCCGGGGATTACAGCTAAAAGACGCGGGGGAGCGGATCATTGCGAGCGGTAAGTGCCTCCCTTTTGTTTCATTTTGATCACGCTCAGTTGCTGTGTCAGAACTCTCGACCGACGTATCCGCCGAGCCTCTCAACACGCTCCTGAAAGCGTTTGCGTCCTTTGATGCCCTCGACTGTGCCTCCCTCTCTGCGCTCGCGCCCTACTTCGAGTACGTCGCCCTCACTGCCGGCGCCGTCCTCTGGGAGAAGGACGACCCGCCCAACGGACTCTACATCATCCAATCCGGGGTCCTCCGTGCATCGTACAAGTTTGCGGAGCACACGCCCGTGATTGAGGAGAGCATGGTGTCGGGAACCCTCGCGGGCGAGCTGTCTGCGCTCTCGGGGCTCTCCCGGAATGCGCGGGTCGTCGTCGAGCGTGATGCGGTGCTATGGAGACTTTCGGCGGAGAGCATGATGCGGCTCGAGGAGGAGCTGCCTCACTTGGCACAGTGCTTCGTGAGGTTGGTGCTCAAAGGTACGTCATCGTGCATTCGATCAATGCGGGGTCTGCGCGACTGATCCTATGCAACAGCTGCCAAGGTCGATACGGATACACTTCTTGCCGCACTCGCCACGAGATGAACAAAAAAAAAAGGCACGAGAAATGGGTCATGATATATAGACATTTAACTGCATATACACTGTCATCTACAGCATCGTCATTCGTTTCATAGCATCTCAAAAAAGGGCTGGCGTACAGCCCCTTGTAGTCCAACTATGTGATACTCTTGTAGGGGTCTTTTTGGGTCTAAATTGTCATTGTCTCTCCTTCTCTTCCTAGTGTTCGCCAGGCCACGGCCCTTGCTTGCTCAACTCTGAAAAGACCTCGTGAAACCGCTTTGACCACCACCCACGTTCTTCGCGCTCTTGTTGCTCCGCATCGCTCGCCAAGCCCCGCTCCGACTCTTCGATCTGCATCGATGGACTCTTGGGGAACGGCAAGCCCGCCGCGAGGATCGACAGGACCGGTTTCTGCGCGTCCGTGTCAGAGGCTGCCAGGGCCCGGTCAACAAGCGCGTTCGTTGTGGTGAGCGAGGACATGGCGCAGAGGGTGTATCGACAACAACGGTGTAGCGGTGCGAGCCAGTCGCCGAGTGAGACATGCTCGCCGCGAGCGCGCTGTGAGAGCGAGAGCGAGATCGTAACGACGGCGCCAGTCGATTGGACGTGCCCCTCTTCGAGTGCGCGCACGGTCAACGGGGCGAGGTCGAGAGTGATACATGCGCGTCGATCTGATCCGTTTCGTTTCCGTGTTGGGAAGACATGAGTTGGCAGTAGCGACACGTCCCCCCATCACTCACCAATCTCGTCGAGCACAGAGACCACTCTCGACAATCCAAACCCTTCCAGAGGTTCCAAGTCACATCCATCATCGTCCCCGTCGTTCCTCCCGTCCAAACAAGGACGAGACGCTAATAAGACGAGGTCCGTAAAGACAAACACTGCCACGTCCACTGGCTCAGACTCGACGCGGACCAGAGGCGTACCGAGCGCAGGCTCGCGCTCATGCATGTCAAAGCTCGACGGGGCCGTCCCAAACGACACCTCGGTCGACGCGGTTGACTTGACAGAGTTGGATCGCCCTCGCCAGACGTGGATCGCTTTGGAGAGCTTGTCGGCCCGTCGAACGCGTTGCCCCTCCGATCGCGGAGGGGCTCGAGTGTCGACAAGAGGCTCAAATGATCCCACTTGTTCGTCATTGTTTACTTGGACGCACGTCAGGGATCCGCGAATGAGCAGGCGTCGTTCTCGATGGACGAGGTGCATGGAGGAGATAGTCTTGATTCCAGAGCAAGCCATTTTCACGAGTTCGTACGCATCCTCACGATCCTTGACCTCACTAAGAACTCGAATCGTCAGCTTTGCAGCGTGAAAGAGCGAAAGCGTTGAGATATAATCAGGGTGGGACTTGGGCGTCAGATGCAGCAGCCTCTGCACCGAATAGGTCAGTAAACTGACAACTGGCAGCAATTGACACTTGCCCTGAATACCTCCGGATATTGAGCGAGTCTGTTGACGGGCTCGATCAGATATTTCTCGAGGTTCCAGCCTTGACAACGTTCCGAGGCTTCCTGCAGCTTTATGAAATCTCCAAAGTCGTTCTTTCCCTCGTGAATGAGACTGTCTATCACAGATGCGGTAAACTCGAGTTTGACGAGGTACGGTTGGTATATTTCGAGTCTCGGGATGAAGGCCCAAAAGACTTCGCTTAAAATTTGTAGTCTTGGATGATCCATGATTTGTCGAGCGGCCAACGAAGAGGAAAGCTGCGCGTGTACTCGGACGATGTCGTCCAACCAGTCAAAGAGTTTCGTGACGTCGTTTGGAATACCAGATACCCACATTCTCGTGTCCCTTACCTTCAGTGGTAGGATGAACAGCTGTATCATGTTTTGCAGCTGTGTCACAAAACAGTCTTCTGATTCGGTAAACTCCCAGACAAATCGTTGTCGTCGAGCCTCTATCTCGCCATACGAGTCCAGAATTTGTCTCTCGAGGGTTTGCCATTGCCGCTCACGCACCATGGGTGTAGCTGGAGGTGACTCTGGTACGACAATACTTCTGCTCAATCTTTGTGTAGGAGAATTCGGCGTTGAATAGATCGAATCACTGGATCGCGTTTGGATGGTGGAGAGCGAGAGCTCGCCTGCTGACGATCGTCTGTCACTATACACCCTGCCGTCAGTATCACCAGTTCGACTTGGTTGTTGTAACAGCGAGCCGGTGGCAAGCTCATCGCATTCGTCCTGCCATCTATCGGCTCCAATCAACGACACGTCACTGTCCGCATGGGGGAGGCCTGATGGACCGGCTTGGTGGTTTTCGATATCCGGAGAGGTGGTTATTCCAAATGCCTGTCGTTGTCGTGCAGCAGCAGCAACTGATACCGCCATGATGCGCGAGAGCTCGGAAGAGTATCTCTCAGGAACAGCCCGAGCGACTATCTCGTCGATCAAACTTGCATCAGACGCAAGGGTCGATGATTCTGCCGAGAAAAATTCCTGATCGTGCGTCGCGGCCACCGGAAAGCTTGGTATTTGACTCCTGATCTGTCGGGAGAACGATGGGGTTAACGATGCCCTGGGGGTGTACAGTTCATCCACATGTACTGGAAGCTCTGACAGTGTGTGAGAAGGCAAGGTCACGATAAAAGTTGTATTTACTCAACCGCTGTCACCTGGAGTACTAATACGACTTTGACGGCTCGTCGCCTTTGAGCGCCTTTGTTCCTGTTTGGTCTCCCACCTCGTTGATGTACGTACGATGTCGCGATCCTCCTCTACCGGGGAGTATTCAGATCCAGAATCATCGAAAGCCGACCGCAAAGAATCCCCTGAGCCATCGGATACAAGATACCGATCCTCGGATGACTCGGAACTGCTCGGCTGCGAATCACATCCGCTCGAATTGTTCAGGTCAGCGCGCACGAGCAACTCTCGTCGGCGCTGTCCATCGGCACTACCGATTCGCGCATTCCGGGATGGCGGTCGATCGCATCCTTTGGGAGTACTTCCGCGTTGCTGCCTCTTGTTACTCGGGGAATTCGTACGCCGCGAAAGTGACTCGTCACCGGGCATTTTCGTCGACCATCTCTGGCCCCGAGACACCTTGACCGTGTTCCTTGACTCGTTGATTCCGGATAGTCCCAACCCAAGACCAAAGCGTGGCGGTCGAAGTTGACTGTCCGTGGACGACTGTGAGTCGGCCCGTGACAATATTTTGGGTTTCGTGTAGGGCGTCAAGGGTGTCTGACATTCGGAACTCGAAGACGACGCTATTTCTGCATTGGTAACAAACAATCGTCGTTTCTCGCGTTGAGTCGAAATCACGCTTGGCGTCTCCGAACCACTGTTCGGCATCTTGGAAACGGTTCGGGATGTTGCAGGGCTCGGGGGTACTCCGACTCGCCGAGGGATGCCAGACGGTTGCAGGGACGGTTGCGGAGTATTCCTTGCGTGAATCGCGGGTGAGCCTTTCGGTAGGGTGCCGGGGTCCGTTCGTGAGCGTGCTCTACCCGTTCGAGGCGAGCTATCGGTTTTTGGCCGCGGGGATGTTGGCGTATGACGCGCGTGTTCTATCGGCAATGATTCCGGGGGGATCGGGATAGGACTTGAACCAGCTTTTCGGGTGTGGTCCTGGCGGACTTGCAGATGTTGGTCGGATGTAGTATGTGATTTGAGTATTGATTTTGGATTGGTCCTCGACGACGATGGTGTACTTGGTGGTGGTTGTCCAGGGTATGCAATGGACGGTGAGCGGAGGAGCGGTTGCTTTGCGGACGCTGGCTGGGAAGTAACATCGGTTCTGACAGAATAAGCAGAACTGCTTTGTGAGGAGGTCGAAGGAGTACGAGCGACCCCTGGTGAATAGTCGGGTCCAGGGACGGGACGAAGGGGCGCGTTTTGAATCATTTGAGAGGGTGGTCTCGTCATGCGCTCGACGGTATCGCTGAGCGTTGGAAGAAGATTGGATTCCATGAGACTGAGGTCGCCAAGCCTGCTCTTGCGTCGCGCCTGGGTCCAAGGTTCGTACGGTGCATTGGAGCTGAACGGGTAGGATTGTGTTTCGTCGTCGTCTCGGTTTAGAGGATAGGGCACCCCTGCGGCGGCTGCAAAGTAGGCTGGAGGGAAGAACTGGGAGGGCGTCGTCGGTGTCCGCAACGGCGCTGGAGAACGCGACTTTAGTTTCGATTTGGATGGTGCCATGATGATGATGGTCGTCGTATTCCAAGTTCTAATTCAACCTCGCCTTGAGCCATTCTACAAGATCGTTTCCCCATTTCTCCGCCTGCTCGTCCCCGCTACTCAATCCCCAGTTCACGCTCACATGGTTGTGCCCAACCGCAATGTAAGTCTCCCCGAGCCCCCTCCCGACTTTTTCTAGTTTCTCCCTCATTTCCTTCTCCATCGTCTCCTTGGTCTCCACCTTGAGCCAGTCCGGCTCTCGCTCCGCCTGGATCAGCATCACATCCGGAAGTTCACGCACGTCCTCCTCCCCAAGCGCTCCCCACAGCCCACGCGGCTCCCTCTCCTTCTGTTCCGCCGCCGCCCCGAAATAAAACCTAACTGGCCCCGTCGTCGCAAATGACTCCCCCTGCACGCCAAAATACCACGGACTCCCACTCAACACCACCCCGCGCACCCTCACCCCCTCCCCCAAACTCTTTCGCAACGGCGGGTACAAGTGCAGCACGAGCGTGTGCGCCGCACCCGCAGAGTGTCCCAGCATGAACACGTATCCCGGATCCAGCGCCGCCCGCGCACTCGCAGGGTCCATCGCCCCATCCGCCACCTCTGCCGCATGTTCCCCGATCCAGAGGAGCGCATCTCGGATGTCCTCCGACGCAGCAGGGAATCGCACCTCGGGCACCAGCCGATAGTCGGGGATGACCGTCAGGAAACCGCGCGAGGCGAAAAAGGATCCCAGCGCACGGTACCCCATGTCGTACGGTTCCGGAAATCGTCGTGAGCCAGTGTTGTACCCACCGCCATAGATGAAGAACAGTACAGGGAGCTTCCCATTGGGGGTCGACAGCGCGGAGGTGGCAGGAGGATAGTAAACGTCGAGCTAGCACCCAACGTGTCGAGATCGACGGAGACCAGATACCTTGACAGGTGGACTTACATAGTGGCGATTCCTCTGACCGTACCTGAATTCCTTCCTCTCTATCTTGTCTATCTCTGCCTTTTTCTCGTCCAGCGCGGGTATAAACGCGGCCAGCGCTAGTCATCCCATCGACGGAGAACATATCGATCGATCAGCCACGCCCTATCAGAGTTCTCGCGTACTCACTAGGCATATTGATCTTGTCAATTGCGGTTTCCTTGAATCCTTGTATCACGTCCATGGTTGTAGTGACCAAGATGCACTGTTGGATTGATTCACATCGCGTGTGATGCGATTAATGCGAGGCGATGCATGGGATAAATCGGAACTTGTATCATACAGCACCACCAAGAAAACACGAGACATTATACTAGAAACATGGAAAACATATTTAATCATCAGATCGCATGACAAGGATAGCAAGCAAAGCAGAGAGAACGGCAGAGAAACGATGATCGAGGAATATTGTGTCAATTCTTCAAGGTATCGAGTAATCGTGCCCGCTTGCACGATCAGTTGTAGCCCCGAGGTAACTTAGAACCAGAGAAAACGGGCGCATGGGTTTACTGGTATGCTCGGACTTCAATATGAGCTCTCGCCGGAGCGGCATCGAGCTGGAACTTTAAAACCCTGACAAGTGGCATGCATCAGCTCCAACCGACACATTTCCATTCAACAACTGACATTGGTGCGCTTTCCCCCACTCCATGGTGACGCACGAGAAACCGCGGCGTCAACACCCAACCCCCTCTCCGCAAACCCTTGCCAGATATCACACACATTTTCACTGCCGGTCAATACCTCGTCGGCGTTCATGATCGCGTCCCTGGCGTCAAAGAAACTGGGAGAACAAGGTTGCATCTTCATGCCATTGACCACGAGTTGCAGCAGCAACGTGTTGCCGTGCCTAGGAACGAGTGGGTTCGGCAAACCAGTGCGCGAATCGTATGTCTGTGGTCGGTAAAAGTCGTTGGGTGGAAGCGTGCCGTTGGTATCAGGAACAGGGGGAAAGAGTGTGTCCGAAAAACCGTGCTTGGCGATCAATCGTTGTTGAATAACCCAAAGCATCTCGGCCCAAACCTCGCCGATTGCATGGAGCGCTGATGTGTCAAGCATCTCGTATGTCAATGGATTCACGGACAAGTCAGTAGAGTAGGGATACTGGCGGACACCCTTTTCAGTATTGGAGGCCCAGGCGGCCACAACATAGTCTGAATAAGTGGAAGTAGAGCGGACTGTGATGGCAATAAAGTCTGAGAAAGGTGTTAGCTAACAGCACGGGTAGATCTTCATAACAAACCTCCCCAGCCTTCACCCATACCACCAGACTCTCCCCAACCAAGACATCCGGCATTCTTGGGTCCACCCGTCAGACGGGAGGAAAGACCGTGAGACAGTTCGTGAATGACAATATCCACTGCCATGGACCCATCCGCGTAGGGTGAATTAGTGTCCCAAAGACCCATACGACAACGACTGAATAGAGCAGGAATTAAAGCATCAAAGGCGCACAACATGGAGTTGTACGCACCCATGCTGTCCGTCGGGGGGACTGAGGAATACCGCATTGTTGAATATATTTCCGTCCTGAGCATCTGCAATAACAGCATCCCCTTCTTCACCACCTCTCTCAAAATTGTACTGTTGGAAATTGCCAGCAGCCTCCGTAAAGCCATATCTGAAATACCGCGTTTATGCCGAGCATGACACGAGGCGAGCCTACTTGCCGGTAGAAAAGGTCGTGGAACATGTTGCTGGTATAAAACAACTCGGTTGCACTTGCATTGATATATCCTCTTGCCTCTTCCAGCGACTCGTATGCAGTGTCCGCTGACCCTGGGGAATAAGGGTATGAGAACGTCCCATTTGCATGCGCTAAGGATCGGCATTAACTTGTAAACAGGTACCAGAAGAGAGGGTGATTCGTACCTAGAGGTCGCTCGTTATACATCCAATCATTCCCACCGGCCCAATTCTCGTGCGCGAAAACGCTGTTACCCCATGTCGTCTTGGTCGTCCGCCAATGTGAACCCCCTTCCTTACTGGAAGAGGTCAGCTCTTCCTCACTAATACTAGGGTCATGAGAAAAGGGGAGAGTGTGCCAGCCCAAGGGAGAAGCATGGGTATCCCCCGATTCCTTGACAATCTCTCTCCCATATGACAGAGGGTACTTGGCACCAGCTAAAAATTGTCTTGAGTCGAGGAAACATCTGGAAACGATCACCATATATACCGGGTTTACCAAGCCTCACAGCCTTTTTCTGTGCAGCATCTACGGGGTCATTTGTACCCCACGGGAAAACAAGATAAGACGCCTTTTCCGACTTGGGTGGGTACGGGATATCTTTGAACAGAGATGCCCATCAGATGGGACGACCGTGAACAGTATATACTATCACCTTTCTTTATAGAGACAGCTTTACCCAGTCCGCGTCCCGTTCCCCGCATGGAGCCAGAAGCTATCGAATCAGAGATCGTCCCAGGAGGAACGAAAGTACCCGGATTCGGAGTGTGATCAGCCGCATTTAGACGAGCCATGAAGCATCAACCAAGGCGTGCAGTGTTCCATAGAGTTCACAATCAGGCTTTCACAGCCACGGACCACAAGCACCTCTCACTCACCCTCGACAACCAACATTGGCATCGGAGAATCGCTCACCCAATCAACAACACTCACAATGCGATGGGGGATCGACGTCGTGATAGTGGCTTCATACCAATTGTATTCCATCTCCACCTCAAACTAGAGGCACCACACAGATCAAACCAAGAGACGGATGAAAGGCGCGGTAGACATACACGGTGAGCTAACTCGAGCTTGGCGCCACGTTCAGTGGAGACCTGAACCCAAACGATGCGTGCCTTGACATCGCTGACCGCACCAGGGACGTTGGACAGAGACATGCCAAGGGAGGCATGCTCGCCAAGGAGATGTGATTCTGGGGTCATGACGATGTTGCTCGCATACTCCTCGATCCTATCGCCGAGAAAGCTCAAGTCGGGGTGATCCTCTGGGAGGGCCGATACGAGGAATACCAAGAGGGGCCGTCTTGGATCCATGTCAACTTCGGGATCCTCGAGGGAGGGGACACTGGCACGGTTTGACAGATACAGATGCTCCAAATCAACCCGTTCGTGAGTAACCCTCGCGCGATCACGGGGGGTGAGAGGGGACTGTAGGAGCGAACGCTGAGCATCGAGTGCAGAAGACAGCCGATCACAATAGTACGCGTGAGGGTGCACAGGTACCTGAGGATCGTGGCGACCGCATCCCGCAGTAAAAAACTGCGATTCAAGCTTTGGCAAACCATAACGGGACGCAGAGCCAGCGGTGCACGCACGGAATCACCGAAACTGAGCACTCTGCCGTCCTTGATGTTCAGGTTGATATGTGCATTGGCCACCTCGATGCCGCCAATGATTTGACGGGCATAGACGTGCGTGACCCCGGTAGCGGGGTCTGTGTACGAGTCGGGACGAATGATGTATGCTCGGCCAGCCTGGTGGTCATCATACTGATTCAGAAATTCGCGGGCGACGGCGTAGGCGTCCTTGGTGGGGTCAACAGCGGTGAGCAGATGAACGTCGGCGGACCCGAAACGGGCGTGTGGCAGGTCAGGCCCGAAGCCGAGTGTCTTTCTACGGATGCTATGTGGAGGAACCGAATGAACGAGAGCATATGCAGCAAGGCGAACCAAGGCAAGGGTGACAGTGGCCACCAGACCCAGGGCCTTAGCCTGAGGCATCTTGGTCGACTTTAAGCGACTATCTCACGAAAGGGGGACAATCGTGGTCCCGGAAAAGTAATTCTCGGCCCGTGGGCATTGCCCCGAAAGGATATGTTCCTGAGATGCACTCCAAACTCCTTCTGCACTTCAAATCACAAAATATTTTCTCATTCCCAAAGCTTGCAAGCTACCAGCATCACAAAATTTGTCAGACTTCTAGATACTGACATATTTCGGAATACAAAGTACTCCGAATGGTGAAGGGACAGGGGAATGAACCTCAAGTGAGAATACTCACTTGAGTGATAGAGCAATGGTACAGTAGCCAAGTGTCCTGTTCAGAGAACAGTGAGTTTCAGAATATGAAGTACTCCGAATGGCGAAGGGACAGGGGAATGAACCTCAAGTAGGAATACTTACTTGAGTGATAGAGCGATGGTACAGAAGCCAAGAGTCTTGTTCAGAGAACAGTAAGATCAAAAGAGAGAATGTAAATTTGATTAAGATAAGATGCACTGTAACCTGTACAAGATGTTTGTTTCTATGTATGATTTATCCTAAAAGATAAAGATTCTATGGTATTCTAACCAATAGTGTTACGATCCACTATGTTTTGTCATCTGCTATGTCTATTTCTACTTATTCTTTTCTTTCACGATGGTAGACTCTCCACAGTAACCTGCGGGTTCACCTTTCTCGCGCCACCATCGTACGCATTTATCACTTTTGTCTCACAATGACCAGTACTCCATGGTAGCCCCATCGGGTTCACCTTTCCTACGCTGTCATTGCTCGTACCATTGTCTTGGGTCTTGACTCACGTCGAGTCATACCTTATCGTGCATGACTCATTCTGAGTCACACTTCCTTTGCTTGGCATTACTAATTCTCTTGGTGCTCACCAAGCACGCCCTTTACCTTGATTACATAGCTTGGTCCGTGCACGCTCCTCTCTGGTATATAAACCCCCGCGTCGC
>JBBPLZ010000219.1:0-16087 GCA_038090055.1 Hemileccinum hortonii | reverse complement strand
GGTCCGTGCACGCTCCTCTCGGGTATATAAACCCCCTCGTCGCATACCTGTCCCTTAGCTTAGTTCTCCTTGGGAATATACCCTTAGTCCCTTGTCCTTGATCCCTCGTGCACGTCGACTCTCGTCTTCGCAACAACGTCCTTGTCCTTCGTATTAATTGGACTATCTTCGGACTCCTTGATCTCATCGCTGGACACCTTCTCGTCCAGGACTCGTTCTTCGACACTTGATCGCTGAACACCCCGTCGGCATCGTTCCGACACTCCCCGCGTCTACCCTTAGCCAACTAGGGGTTATCCAAGGCTACGCTTGCTCCTACCCGGACCAAGCGTAACATGCAATCTGTCCAAAACTGTTAATGAAATAACAGTAATAATTACAAAGACTGAGAAAAGATTGGAGTTGTTTGAGTTTTATAGGGGCTGGCCAGTTGAGGATAGCGTTGACCTTTTTGGATTGCATGCCAACCCCATTTTTTGATACAATCATGCCTAAGAAGTCGACTTCATCAGCATTAAATACACATTTTTCAGGTTTAGCATAGAGGTCGTTGTCACGTAAGTGTTGCAACACCTCTATAATGACTTTGGAGTGATCATCATCAGACTTTCCCTTTGTGAAGATACACATATCGTCCAGATAGATAATGACGACGACATTCATGTTATTGAATATATCGTTCATCATCTGTTGGAAGGTTGGCGGGGAGTTAGTCATGCCAAAATACATAACGACGAGCTCATAAGTCCTGAGTGGAGTGATGAAGGTGGCTTTCCATTCATTGCCTTCTCTGATATGAATGTTGTTGTACCCCCATCACAGATCGAGGCATGTGAATTTGTCTGTGCCTTTGAGGCGATTGACTAGAGAAGAAATGAGTGGAAGGGGATAAGAATTTTTTACTATACCCTCGTTTAGATATCAGTAATCCATAATGAGGCATTTTTCTCTGGTTTTCTTGGGAATAAAAAATACAGGTGCGGTTTGAGGGGATTTAGAGGGTCAGATATAATCCTTTTCTTGTTCACTAGAAATAAAATTATGAACTTCTTCAGGTTCAGTGTCAGAGAGTGGAATGACTCGTCCCTTTTTGGGAATGAAGTCAGGTTTAAGGTCGATGGCATGATCCCAGGGTTTTTGTATGGGCATGCACTTTGATTCTTCCTTGCTAGATACATTGAGGAAGGCATGATATTGTTTGGGGACTTTTTCAGCGAGTCCCTCCTTGATAAATCGAATGTTGACATTCCAGATGTCTTTAATAAGCTGTGGAGCATTAGTAGCTAAGGGACAAGTATGCAACATGGGGGTTTATATACCTAAGAGGAATGCATACAGACCAAGCTATGTAATCAGGGTAAAGGGCATACTTGGTGAGTGCCAAGAGAATGAGTAATGCCAAGCAAAAAGATATGACTTGGTATAAGTCACACGTGATTGGTTATGACTCAATATGAGTCAGAACCTGAGATAACAGTATGAATGATGATAGTGTGAGAAAGGTGAACTTGAAGGGGTTACCATGGAGTGTCAGTCATCATGAGATAAAAGAGATAAAAGAGTATGATGGTAGTGTGAGAAAGGTGAACTTGTGGGTTACTGTAGAGTATCTACCATTGTCAAAGGCAAGTTGTATAAGAAAAAGTGCATAGATGATGATGAAGCAAAGGAATCATAACAAGCTAGGAACTTTATATCCACTAGCACATTGTATCTCCAGTGATCTTGCTGGATTTCCTGATAAAACATTAGCATGTTCCTGAAGAGCAGACCCTTCTTGTGCTCTTTCAGGATGTGGTGGACAAACTCATAATCTATGCCTCCCTCTTCTAGGTGAAGTATCAGTAAAAGAGGTTGATCTCCTTGTTGGTTGGAAGTGGAGGAAGTGGTCCTTGCTCCAGGGGTTGGTTGAGGAGAAGTGATGTGTGGACCAGTATGTTCCACTGGAATGGCTGCATTTCCTCCTCTGCTAGAGGAGGAGAAAAGAGTTGAGGAAAAATCAGAGGTCAGAAGGGATTAACCTGAGGAGCCAATGGGATTTCTGGGTCTGGTGAGACCATGTGGTAGACCTTCTCCAGAATTGGAGGAAGGATGGCGCTGATGGGAATCAGGTAGATGAGATTAGGTGATTGTGACATTTTTGAGCTGGGTAATTGTTGTGAGCCAGAGGCATGCTCAACCCAAACACAATGAGTGACTCAAACATGAAGAAGAAATGACAAGTAGGGACCTTTTACAGGTAGTCCCTTCAACCAGCAAATGAGAAGAGTGGAGTGGAACTCAGATGGCATAGGCAGGGGACTAAAGTCCAGTGTGGGAAACAAGTGAATTAGACTGGGGAACCAGTTGCAAAGAGCTACCTTATATACATGTAGATACTGCACACAGACCAAGGTACATTCTAGAGCAGGTGTGAGATAAGAAACAGGGTGTGGGAGTGAACCTTGTCTGACATGAGAGAAAGGATAAAGGTGAGCAGATAAGATCGATCAGGGATAAGACATGAGGCATGACATCACCGGGCCTAGACCTAGTCATGTGATATGTCCCACAGTTACGTGCTGCTGGTCATGTGACTTCTGAGAAATGAAAGTTAGAGTCCATAGTGTACATGTGGAGTCTGTCTCCATCTGGTAAAGAGTGTGGGATGAGGAGCAATCGTCACATTACCCTCCATTTTCAAGACTCAAAGTCTATGCAAGATGCAGAAAATCCAGAGTAAGATGGTCCAAAGTCACGAAAAAGGGTAGAGAAGTCCAACAAAGAAATATTATGGATAGGATGGGGTGTGGATGGGTGGGAAAGGTGGAAGTTGGAAATAGCTCCCTGAGCGTGGGTCAAATTAGAGGAAGGTTCCCAAGTGTGGTCCATTTCGTCCCATCACTTCCAGTGCACAAGATATTGAATGTCACGCCCCTTGAGACGAGATGCAGCAATGTAGTCAACCTCATACTCCTCATGCCAATCCTCATTGACAGTGATTGGATCAGGTCAAAGAGCAGGTTGGTCCTCCAAACAGTGACGGTAAATTTTGACACATGATATATTTATGACCGGATGTATTTGGATGGAGGAGGGGAGGCAGAGTTTGACTGCATTAGGTAGGACAGCATCAATGGTATAGGGGCCAATCCATTTTTGAGTAAGTTTGTGTGCAGTGTAAGGGAGTGATAAATTATCCATAGAGAGCCAGACACGATTGCCAATGGCATATGGTGGCACATTGGATCTTCATTTGTTGGCAGTTCTTTTCATCTGTTGCTTCATTTGTTCCAAAACGGCCTTGATTTCTTTGTGGACTCTGCCAGTCTCAGTTCCGAAAGAACCCCCCATGATGTGACTAGAACCTTTGAATCCCATACAAGAGAAGTAGTTCTTGGTGATGGCAAAAGGAATGGTGCCAGTAGCCGAGGTGAGGTTATTGTTATAGCTGAACTGAGCCATTTTAAGCCATTCTGCCCAATCCTCCTATTTCTTGGCCATGTAAGTGCAGAGATATTGTTCGATCTCCTGATTGATTTGCTCCGTTTGGCCATCTGTTTGAGGATGGTAAGTGGTGGACATTTTTTGAATGATGCCCAAAAGAGAGCAGAGGTCCTTGATGAACTCTGAAGAAAACTGTGGTCCACGGTCCAAAACAATAGAAAAGGGAAGTTCATGAATAGACCAAACATGGTCTCTAAATAATCTGGCTAAGTCCCAAGAAGAGATCTGCTTTAAGCAAGGAACGAGAACAATTTCCTTGGAAAAGTGGTCAACTATAGTACAAATAGAATCAAAGCCGTGAGATAAGAGAAGTCCAGTTACAAAGTCGATAGATATGTCTTCCCAGGGTTTGAACAGCATGGGAAGAGGAATTAACTTTCCTGCTGGTGACTTTGACAATCCCTTTGTGAGGAAGCACACCTGGCAGTGGTCAACATAATTTTTTATAAAAGCAGTGGCTCCTGGCCACCAGTAGTGTCTGTGAATAGAATAGGCAGTATGTGCATGACCCGGGTGTTTGGCAATAGGGGAGTTATGATATAAGGTTAAAAGTTTGGTGTGAAGAGAGGGAGGAACATAAATAATGTTATTGTTATTTTTATAGACTTTTTCCAGGGCATAATATTCATATTTGTCGATAGCATTAATGCCCTGTTGTTCTAACTCTTTTTGTAATTTAATGAAAAAAGGAGAAGAAAGTGAAATGTTTTGTACACCCATTGATCCAAAGCCTTGTGAGCCCCTGTTGGTTTCGGGAAGAGACTCAGTTTCTTTGAGGGTGGGATTTTCGATTTTTTTAATAATAAGTTATACAATCCTGTCGTGTTTAGTGATCACAAAATCGGAATCAGAAAAGTTAAATAACAAGACTCCAAGATTTCCTTGGTAGTTGGCATCAATGATGCCTGCTCCAACATCAATCATATGTTTGACAGCTAGTCTGCTTCTGGGAGCAATGCGGCCGTAGGTTCCAATCAGCAGTGTGATAGAGATATCTGTGGAAACCAAGGTTTTCCCTTTTGCAGGTACTACCTGTTCCTATGCACTGTAAAGATTGAACCCAGCAGTGGCATCCGAGCCTTTGGCTGGAAGCTTGGCATTTTTTATGAGAAGCTTAACTGGTAAGCATAATGAGGAGGAATTAATAAGAGGCTCTTTTGGTAGGATGGTGACATTTTTATTATGATTTTCTATAGCATCACCATGATCAAGTTGGCGGGATAAGGCATCTGCCCTGCCATTACTAGTACCTGGTTTATAAATTAAGGTGTAGTTGAACTCTTGTAGGAGTTTGTGCCAGCAGGCTTGTCAACCAGAAAGTGATTGCAGCTTTTTCCAGTATTCGAGATTTTTGTGATCTGTCCAAATCTTGAAGTTAGTTTTTCCGATTAAGTAATGATGCCACTCTTCAAGAGCACATATGATCGCTAAGAGTTCTTTGTCATAGATAGGGTAATTCCATTCAGTGGAGGAGAAAGAGTAAGATAAGAAGGCACAGGGCCTTCATTTACCATCATTGGATTTGACAGAGAGCACAGCTCTGGTAGTGATGTTGCTAGCATCAGTTTCCACCCTCATCTCTTTCATAGCATCAGGATGTGCCAAGCTAGGAGCTTCCGTGAATTTTCTTTTTAGGGTTTCAAAAGATCTTTGTTGTGCCTCACCCCATAACCAAGGCATGTCCTTTTTGGTAAGGTCATTCAAGGGGTGAGTGATCTGTCTAAATCCATCAATAAATCTGCAGTAATAGTTACATAACCCAGGAAGGCCTGGAGCTGTTTAAGTCTGGTTGGGGCTGGCCAATCCAAGACTGCTTTGACTTTTTTGTGTTGTATTTCTACATCTTCCTTGGAGATGGTCATTCCTAGGAAGTCTACTTTGTCAGTGGAGAAAACACATTTTTCTGGCTTTGTGAAAAGGTCATTTTCATGTAGCCTTAACAATACTTCTTTGATGATGGCTTCATGGGCCATATTGTCTTGATTTTTGGTGAAGATCATCATGTCATCTAGATAGATGATCAGCACTGCATATATATTGTTAAATATGTCATTCATCATTTGTTGAAAGGTGGAAGAACTATTGGTCATCCCAAAATATATTACCACTGGTTCATATGTGCCGATAGGTGTAATGAAGGTGGCTTTCCATTCATCTCCTTCTTTTATCTGTACATTGTTATATCCCCATCGAAGATCTAAGGCAGTGAACTTGTCAGCTCCTTTGAAATGGTCAATGAGAACAGGAATGAGTGGAAGAGGGTAACTGTTTTTTACAGTTCCCTCGTTTAAATATTGGTAATCCATGATGAGTCATTTTTCGCCAGTTTTCTTGGGGATAAAAAATACTGGGGCCATTTGGATGGACGGATGTATCCTTTTTTGAGTTCTTCATCCACAAAGTTGCGTACTTCTTCCATTTTGGCATCAGATAGAGGAATGACTCATCTCTTCTTGGGAACAAAGTCATCTTTGGGATCTATGGCATGATCCCAGGGTTTTCGTTCAGGCATTCTTTGTGACTCATTTTTGGAGAAGACGTCCAGAAAGTTGTGGTAGGTAGATGGTACTTTGTCTTTGACATCATCTTCAATGATGCAGAGGGAAGTGGGGACATTTCTGGGGATTTGATTTTGTGTTAAGTGATTGCAGTCACCAGTGCATCATGAAAAGGTAATCATTTGGTTGATCCAGTCAACTTCTGGGTTGTGTCGATACAACCAGTTGTATCCTAAATAATATTGTGAGTTCCCAAGGTAGCGACTATAGCATCTACCCCTTCGTAATGTCCTTTGTAGTTAATGACAAATGTAACATAATGGGTCAGGGCCCCGTGACATGAGGAAGTACCATCCGCGTTGTTAACATGAATGGGTTGGTCCAAAGTGTGTAAAGTAAGTCCTTGGGCTTCCACCCAACGCTTGTCAATGAATGTTTGAAAAGTTTCAGAGTCGAGAAGATATTTGACAGTGGTTTTTTGCCAATCTTTGTGCTGTTTAAAGAGGATAGAGCAAAATAACGACATTTCACCCCCCAAGGCCAGCATACTGGGAGAGGAAGTTTGGATGTCGGCAAAGGTGAAACTAGGAGAAGTGGAGGATTTGTAAATATCAATATTTTTTCTTTTTTCTTTTATGAGGGAATCAAGCACACTATTATTTACTTTTGGTGCCATGCTTGATTGAGGTGCCCTTTTGGAAGAGGAGAAAAGATTACAAAAAACAGACGAGATTGACATAATGGGGAAGTCAGCATCTGTGCAGTCCATAAGACCTGGATCTGTTACTTCATTGTTCACCAAGGCGATATTGTAATCGTCCTCAATGTCTATCAATGCAGAAAGTGGAGAGAAATTATTATAAGAGGGTCCTACCATGTGATCACCTCCATGAATCATGTGGCTCTGCCTTTTCCCTTTTCTGAACTGCTGGCTTGGATGAGACTGGTGGCCACTTGTTGCTGAATCTCTGTTTGAATGCGGTTGCACCAGTATGCTTCCGCTTCTTCTCCCATCCATGGCTGATGGTTGGAGACTTCCGTGATTGTGGTGGTAGAAGCGAGAAGGACCTCACGAACTTGGGAAGTCATGGCTTCCAGGGCAGGGGTCATCATGCCAGTACACAGATCATATAGTGTTATAGTTCATGTCCAACCCGGACACTTTTTACTTTTTCTTTACCTTACACTTCACTCATATCCTATGATCCCTGAGCACCATTTACCCCTAAATCCCTTTCCAAAGTCACATGACCAAGAGCATGTGACCACGGGAAATGTCACCTGACCTGGGGCCCAGACCATGACATCACTATGATGTCATGCCTCATGAACACTTTCTTTCTCTCACATTTGGACTTCTTTCCTTCCATCGTATTCCATGTCATTCCATCTCTCACGCTTGCCCTAAACTCGTCTCTATCTATATAAACCCTACCTACCTCTCCATAATTTCCCCAGTCCTATTCACTTGTATTCCTCCCTTCATCATAGGGACCTTGTACACCTGAATACTACTCCTCTCTCACTCTGCTAGCCTAGTCCTCTGCAAAGGGACCACTTATGCTCCATCTCGTGACCGTCATTCTTCCAATCCTGACTACCAACATCGTCTTCACCATCTCCCTCGTCTTCAACACTCATCACCGTCATCTCTACGTCTTTTATCAACTCCTCCAGCCTGTCATCTGAGAGGCTGTTGTCATTAGTAGTTCAAGGCCATTAACATACAGCTGGTGGAAGGAAAAGATATTACATTGCTGCCAAGACTGATTGTCAGGGCAGTTGCAGCAGATGTGCCTGGCTTTGCCACAGCCGAAACACATGCAAGTATCTTGACATTGAAGCTGTACAGCCCCAATGTCCATGGATGGGCCACAACTAGATTGTAACCCGACTGTGGTAAATTGTTGGCACAGTGGTGCAGATGGAGCACCACGTGGGGGATAGTACTTGTTACGCTTGGTCCAGGTAGGAGCGAGTGTAGCCTTGGATAACCCCTAGTTGGCTAAGGGCTGACGCGAGGAGTGTCAGAACAATGCTGACGGGGTGTTCAGCGATCAAAAGTCGAAGAACGAGTCCTGGACGAGAAGTTGCTCAGCGACGAGATCGAGGAGTTCAAAGATAGTCCAATTAATATGAAGGACAAGGACGTTGTTGTGAAGACGAGAGTCAACGTGCTCGAGGGATCAAGGACAAGGGACTAAGGGTATATTCCCAAGGAGAACTAAGCTAAGGGACAGGTACATGACGCGGGGGTTTATATACCTAAGAGGAGCGTGCACAGACCAAGCTATGTAATCAGGGTAAAGGGCGTGCTTGGTGAGCGCCAAGAGAATTAGTAATGCCAAGCAAAGGAAGCGTGACTCAGAATGAGTCATGCGTGATAAGGGGTGACTCGACATAAGTCAGGACCCGAAACAATGGTACGAGTGATGACAGCATAGGAAAGGTGAACCCGATGAGGTTACCGTGGAGTACTGATCATCGTGAGACAAAAGAGATAAAAGCGTACGATGGTGGCGCGAGAAAGGTGAACCCGCAGGTTACCGTGAAGAGTCTACCATCATAAAAGAAAAGAATAAGTAGAAAAGGACATAGCGGATGACAAAGCATAGGGAATCATAACAGTACTGCTGCTGGGGGGGAGGTCCATAAGGAGGAAATATACAAGTTCGTTGGTCAACTTGCATTGCATCAGGATATTCGAGGGATATTTTTTTGAAGGCTTGGCCTGCCTTTCTATACTCTTCCTTCCAAGACCAGTAATCATCGCTGGAGGTGGTGTGAAGCTCACAATGGTTGTAGATGTGACAATCCACAGCGTGCTTCATAGATGGAGAGCAAAGTCGAGTGATACTTCAGACTCTTTGACAAGGACCTCGAATTGTTCTAAAAAGAAGTCTATGGGCCTCCTATTTTGCCGGTAATTCTCCAGCTCTTTTCTGGATTCGTGAGCAAGAAGCTCTACTTGGAAGTGGGCCTTTACTTCCTGCTTCAATGAACTCCAGTTGGGCCATGCGTCGACTCCTAATTGTTTGGTGGTTGAACAGAGACCAGTTTCCTCATCAATTTTATAGTTGGACTCTGTGGCTTGGTAGAAGTTCATCCAGATGCGAGCAAAATCCATTGCCCATCCTTCTGTCCAGGAGTATACAGTGAGTGCTTGGTATTTGTTGTTCTTCCAGTTCTGGACAGTGATCCAGATGGCAATCTGGACCCACCAGTTCCAGAAGGTTTTTCAGTTGCTGTCCCACCTCCCAGGATCAGCAACCTTTCTTGTCATATCATTGTTACAACCATCGTTTAACTGGGCAATGGTGTCAGTGAGGGATTGGAGAACAGTGGCGATAGCATCAGCCATCCTTACTGTCCAGTATCTTCCAACTAGACTCTGGGGATTTTAAAGATATCACTTTGGATGGTGGAGAGAGTTCTTGGGGCGGAGGCGAGGGAGGCGTGTGTAGTGTCCTTGTCAATGGATGATGTGGGTGGTGCAGACAAGAGTGGGGGCAGTTTGGCGATGAGCTGCAATTAAGGCAATTGGGTCCCAGTCATCATTGGAGTCAAAGTTGGGGGTGGGAGTGGTGAAAGGATCAATAGATTCATACCGTACAATGACAGCGGGGTTGGCGAGAGCAAAGCGGACTTGAGGGTGGTGGATGTGGACAGTGTTGCAGCGAAGGTTCCTAGAATGCATGTACAACGACATGAGCATTGTGTCGGCAGGTAGAGGTGGAGGGTGGAGGAACCAGAATACAGGTCATTACTCATTGACCTCACATGCTTATTAACTGGTGTACATGTAGCACCATTAGCTGAATAGGACTTGTTCCCCCCACTAGTGCACTATGTGGGACCAGCAACTTTATCCTTATTTATGATGGTGGATGACTGTATGAATACCTGATCTGGGTGGTATGCCCAACTATCATGTTGTCAACAGGCACTAAAGTGCAAATGCCAAGTCTCCTTGACCCTGGAGTCTGGGTTGTGCAAGTCTAATTCAAATGTTGTGAGCCCCAGACACGCTCAACCCAAATGCAACGAGTGACTCAAACATGAAGAAGAAACAACGAGTAGGGACCTTTTACAGGTAGTCCCTTCAACTGGCAAATGAGAAGAGTGGAGCAGAACTCAAATGGTGTAGGCAAGGGACCAAAGTCCAGTGTGGGAAACAAGTGAATTAGACTGGGGAACCAGTTGCAAAGAGCTACCTTATATACATGTAGATACTGCACACAGACCAAGGTACACTCTAGGGCAGGTGTGAGATAAGAAGCAGGGTGTGGGAGCGAACCTTGTCTGACATGAAAGAAAGGATAAGGGTGAGCAGATAAGAATGATAAGACATGAGGCATGACATCACCGGGCCTAGACCTAGTCATGTGATATGTCCCATGATCACATGCTGCTGGTCACGTGACTTCTGAGAAATGAAAGTTAGAGTCCATAGCATACATATGTCAGTGGAGTCTGTCTCCATTTGATAAAGAGTGTGGGATGAGGAGCAATTGTAACAGTAATGAGAGAATCAATGAATGGTGGATGTTGTGTAGATAATGGAGGAGAAAAAGAATGACATGGAGCTTGTCTCAGTCTGTATGGGTTATCTAATAGACAGGTGGGAACAGAATGATAAGATGAATCAGATGACTGATTCAAGCTATTTCAGCAATTGGTTGCACAATTAGTGTGAGATTGGCCCAAGACAGCACAACAATGTGCTTCATCTCTGAGAATTCTAGTGATGATAAAGGGATGATTCTGATGATGAATTATGTCATCAAATGGATGATTGTCTAATGACACCCCTCTCACCATGATGATGGATCTTGTTTTGTTTGATAGCTCCATTGCAAAGAGGGCAAGGAACTTCAAAAAGGACTTCAGGTGGGATGATATGTGTATCCCTAACTGGGCAATGTTCCATAGGAATGATCAAAAGTTCTCTGACATTATCAGGATATGGAGTGGAACAATGATTCCAGATAGAATCTCTCCCTATGCTCAGGGGTATGGAAGAAAGATTGGATGATTGTCTACTTATGCTTGGAATTTCATAGTTCCTAAGCATAAGCATACAATGATGGTAATCAGTTTGTGTTTTGATCTCAAAGAGCATAACAAATGTCTCTGGAAAGTGGAGAAGAATCATTAGCCCTCTTGGAAAATAAAGAAGGACTATGCTTTCAGTTTCAACAGCATATCTGCCTACATGTAGGCATTGATAGATGTATAGAAAGACAATCTGTACAGTCTGGATCATAGGCATGTACTACTGCTTATCACATGAGATGGTGGGAAACACTGTGATATCAAGAGACAGATTCCACTTGTCTAAGTGGAGCTCATAACTGTTACAATTGCTCCTCATCCATACTCTTTAACAGATGGAGATAGACTCCACTGACACATGTATGACCCAGACTTTAACCTTCATTTCTCAGAAGTCACGTGACCAGCAGCACATGACTGTGGGACATATCACATGACTAGATCTAGGCCCAGTGATGTCATGCCTCATATCTTATCTCTTATCTTTCTTATCTGCTCACCCTTATCTTTTCTCTCATGACAGACAAGGTTTGCTCTCACACTCTACTTTTTATCTCACGCCTGCCCTAGAGTGTACCTTGGTCTGTGCACAGTATCTACATGTATATAAGGTAGCTCTTTGTGACTGGTTCCCCAGTCTAATTCACTTGTTTCCCACACCAGACTTTGGTCCCCTGCCTGTGCCATCTGAGTTTTGCTCCACTCTTCTCATTTGCCAGTTGAAGGAGCTACCTGTAAAAGGTCCCTACTCATTGTTTCTTCTTCGTGTTTGAGTCGCTCGTTGCGTTTGGGTTGAGCATGCCTCTGGCTCACAACATTTGAATTAGACTTGCACAACCCAGACTCCAGGGTCAAGGAGACTTGGCATTTGCACTTTAGTGCCTGTTGACAATATGATAGTCAGGCATACCACCCAGATCAGGTATTCATATGGTTGTCCACCATTATAAATAAGGATAAAGTTGCTGGTCCTGCATAGTGCACTAGTGAGGGGAACGAGTCCTACTCGGCTAACGGTGCTACATGTACACCAGTTAATAAGCATGTCAGGTCAATGAGTAAAGACTTGTATTCTGGTTCCTCCATACCCTACCTCTACCTGCCGACACAACGCTCATGTCATTGTACATGCGTTCTAAGAACTCTCATTGTGACACCACCCGAATTCACTATCCGCAAGTTCGTTACACATCCGCCAACCCTGCCATCATTGTACGGTACAAACCTATCAATCCTTTCACCATTCCTGCCTCCAACTTTGATTCCAATGATGACTGGGATCTCATTGCATTAATTGCAGCTTGTTGACAAGCCGCCCCCACTCTCATCTGCACTACCCATGTCATCCATTGGCGAGGGCATTACACACGTCTCCCTCATCTTTGCCCTAAGAACTCTCTCCACCGTCCTAAGCGATATCTTTAGAATCCCCAGAGTTCAGTTGGAAGATACTAAACAGTAAAGATGGCTGATACTATCGCTACTGTTCTCCAATCCCTCGCTGACGCCATTGCCCAGTTAAATGATGGATGTAACAATGATATGACCAGAAAAGTTGCTGATCCTGGGAGATGGGATGGCAACAGAAAAACCTTCCGGAATTGGTGGATCCAGATCGCTGTCTGGATCTCAGTTCAGAAGTGGAAGAACAACAAGTACCAAGCCTTAGCTGTTATGGTCCTTACCGATCTCCCTCCCGGATTGGGACAGACCCAACCGCAACCTGTACTTCCTAACCCCTATCTTTTGGGAGTCACGTGACCAGTAGCACGTGACCGTGGGATAGTGTCACATGATTAGGTCTGGACTCGAAGCCTAGACTCCTATGATGTCACTACCTCATGTCTAGCTTCTTTTCTTCCTTTTAATTACCGCTGGCCTAGACCTTCATCTTCACACGTCACTTAGGGTTCCTTCTCACACTACGCTTCTCTTTCTGATGGATAGTTCCATACTCCCGCACTTGCCCTAAACTACCATCATGTATATAAACCCTAGGTAGACGACTGGACTCCCCAGTCTTATTCACTTTGTTATTGGCACTGGACTCTGTCCCCTGCTAAGACGAACTTGAGTACCGCTCCATCTCTCATCCCGCCAGTCGTTTGTCGGTATCCCTTGCAAAGGAAACCGTCCTCGTCGTTTCTCTTTTCGTCTTCGTCGTTTCGCCGTTTAGGTTGAGTTCAGTGTGGCAGTCGTTTGACTTGCAACATTAGCTGTGTACTCCTGGATGGAAGGATGAGCAATGGACTTCACTTGCATCCAGATGAATTTCTACCAAGCTGTGGAGTTCAATTACAAAATCAATGAGGACACGGGTATTCACTCGACCACTGAAACACTAGGAGTCAATGCATGACCAAACTGGAGTTTGCTAAAGCAGGAAGTAGAGGCTCACTTTCAAGTAGAGCTTCTTGCTCACAAATCCTGAAAAGAACTGGAAAACTACCAACAAAATGGAAGACCCATCAATTTCTTCCTAGAAAGGTTCGAGATTCTCATGAAGGAATCTGAGATATCCTTGGACTTTGCCCTCCATCTGATGAAGCACGCAGTAGATCGACACATCTACAATCACTGTGAGCTTCATACAACCTCCAGTGACAATTACTGGTCTTGGAGGGAAGAATACAGAAAAGCAGGACAAGCCTTCGAAAAGATGTCCCTCAAACATCCTGACGCTATGCAAGTTGACCAACAAACTTGTATATTCCCTCCTCATGGTCCTCCTCCCTGACAAACATACTATTCCCCTCATGGTGCCCTATCTGCACCACCATGCCAACAATTCACCATGGTCGGATTACAACCTGGTCGTGGAGCACCAATGGACATTGGGGCCGTACAGCCTCAACAACAAGATACTCGCACATGTTTCAGCTGTGAGAAAGCTGGACATATCCATCACAACTGCTGCAACAATCCATCTCAGCAGCAATGAAACACCTTCCCTTCCCACCAGCTGTATGATCCGTACACTGGCATGATGACTCCTGCCCCAGAAGCTGCAACTTCCCAAATTTTCAAGGTCCCCCTCACTCCTACCACCACCATCGTGGAAGTCTCCCACCATCAGCCATGGATGGGAGAAGAAGCAGAAACATATTGGTGTGACTGCATTCAAACAGAGATTCAGCATCAAGCTGCAGCCGGTCTTACACAAGCCAGCAGTTTGGAAAAGGGAAAAGGCAGAGCCACGTGATTCATGGAGGTGATCACATGGTAGAACCCTCTCAAAATAGCTTCTCTCCTCTTTCTATTTTGATAGACATTGAGGATGATTATGATACTGTCTCTTTGAATGATGAAGTAACAGATCCTGGTCTAATGGACTGTATGGATGCCGACTTCCCCATCATGTCGATTTCATCTGTTTTTTGTAATCTTCTATCCTCTTCTGAAAGGGCACCTCAATCAAGCATGGCACTGGAAGTAAATAATAGTGTGCTTGATTCCCTCATAAAAGAAAAAAGAAAGAATATGTCTATTTACAAATCCTCCACTGCTCCCAGTTTCACTTTCGCCAACATATGAACCTCCTCCCCTGGTACGCTGGCCTTGGGGGGTGAGATGTCATTGTTTTGTTCTATTCTTTTCAAAAGGCATGGAGATTGGCAAAAAACCATCATCAAATGTCTACTCAACTCCGGAGCCTTTCAAACCTTTGTTGACAAGTGTTGGGTAGAAGCCCAAGAACACGCTTTGGACCAATCCATCCATGTTAACAATGCTGATGGCACTTCTTCATGCCACAGGGCCTTGACCCATTATGTTACATTTGTTATCAATTATGAAGGACATTATGAAGGGGTAGATGCTATAGTAGCCACCCTGGGGACTCACAACATTATTTTAGGATATGACTGGTTGTACCGACACAACCCAGAGGTTGACTGGATCAATCAAACCATCACATTTTCGTGATGCACTGGCTACTGCAATTGCTTAACACAAAGTCAAGTTCCCAGAAACGTCCTTACCTCCCTCCATGTTATTGAAGACGACATCAAAGACAAGGTACTCCCTGTCTATCACGACTTTCTGAATGTATTTTCCAAAAACGAGTCACAAAGAATGCCCAAATGAAAACCTTGGGATCATGCCATAGATCTCAAAGACAACTTCGTCCTTTCTTCAGGATGGGTCATCCCTTTATCCGATGCCAAAATGGAGGAAGTATGCAACTTTGTGGACAGGAAACTCAAGAAAGGTTACACACGTTCGTCCAAATCCCCCCAAATGGCCCCAGTATTCTTTATATCCAAGAAAACCAGTGAAAAAAGACTCATTATGGACTACCGCTATTTAAACGAGGGAACTATAAAAAACAATTACCCTCTCCCTCTCATTTCGGCTCTCATCGACCATCTTAAAGGAGCTGACAAGTTCACCGCCTTAGATCTTTGATGGGGATACAACAATGTACAAATAAAAGAAGGAGACAAATGGAAAGCTGCATTTGTTATGTCTATCGGTGTGTATGAACTGGTGGTAATGTATTTTGGGATGACCAACAGTCCTCCCACATTTCAACAAATGATGAATGATATATTTAATGACATGTATGTGGTGCTGATCGTCTATCTAGATGATCTGATGATCTTCACCAAAAATCAAGACAATGTGGCCCACGAAGCCATCATCAAGGAAGTATTATTAAGGTTACACGAAAATGACCTTTTTGCCAAACCAGAAAAATGTGTTTTCTCTGCTGACAAAGTAGATTTCCTTGGAATGACTGTCTCCAAGGAAGGCATAGAAATGCAAAACAAAAAAGTCAAAGTAGTCTTGAATTGGCTAGCTCCAACCAGACTTAAACAACTCCAGGCCTTTCTGGGGTTATGTAATTATTATCGAAGATTTATTGATGGTTTTGGACAGATTGCTCATCCTCTAAATGACCTTACCAAGAAGGATACTCCTTGGTCATGGAACGAGATGCAACAAAAATCTTTCAAAACCCTCAAAAGAAAATTCACAGAAGCCCCCCTCTTGGCACATCCTGATGCTATGAAAGAGATGCAGGTGGAAACCGATGCTAGTGACAT
>JBBPLZ010000217.1:0-16223 GCA_038090055.1 Hemileccinum hortonii | reverse complement strand
AGTCTTTAGAGTCTTGCTCGGGCTGCGTCATCGCAGGGCCTGCATGGGCATGGTACTGCCTGATGACCGGCGCGTTCGTGTTTGGAGCTATATTGTAACGAGGCTATTTTGTCAAAATGTGAACGAATAAAATGACATTCGAGACGGATGGTAAGGCGCACCATAAAATCGTTCTCACCGATCCACTCGCCAATTGCGAGGTGAGGATAGCCAGGTAGCCCGCGAATTTGGGCACGCTGTGCGTGGAGAACTGCTTCATTCTAACTGCTTGGGTCTGGCTGGATGGTTCACCTACCTGAAGACCGAGTGCATATCGTCCACACATCCAGTCTAGTTAGCTTGCTCGTCAGGAGATTGGGACTCAAGGACTCAGGGTGTGCGAGAAGGTACTATTTATCACAGCAAAGGGACTCGGATGTGGTGAGCCGAGAAGCCGACAGTTGGTGGTCAATGGTACGCCTCTACTGACACGCGTATTACTGGTATTAATGTATTACATGGCATTCTGGAGTAGCACGAATATCTGGATGTGCTATCTTCAAAGGTGAATAAGCTCCAACTAGAAGATGCGAGAGCGTGCTAGTAGGCGCCATTAAAAGACACCAGCAGCCACCAAGGGATCCAGCACTGAAATTAGTTCCGCCAACCAGCTTGGATGCCAGAAACACGAGGATAGTACCCTCAACATACGGTTAGGAGTTGGGGAAACACGTCTAGCTCGGCGAGGGTGCCAGTGATCGGCAGGACAGTGAAGAAGAAGCAAAGAGAGGTAAATATGGAGGGAAAAGGCAGAGGCATAATAGATGGCGATGCGATGTGCACGAGCCACTGGTTATTGACGACAAGCGTTTCGAGGGTAGTCGGCAGGACCACCCATAAGTGATGCATTGATCTGACAGGGATTTCCAGGTGCGGCTGCAAGAGAGTCACACGACTCACACCAAGCCATAAAGTTAGGTTCCAATATTCAAGAAATATGACCGACCTTAGCTCAGTTGGAAGAGCGCGAGACTGTAATGGTTAAAATTATCTTGAGGTCGCCTGTTCGAGCCAGGCAGGTCGGATTTTTTTTCTTTGCCTCAGTTCTGGTGGGCATCAGGAAAAAGTACATCATGGGAACCTGATATAAAATATGAATTTCTCACTTGACTTAGGCCCCAGTGTTTTGCTGGTTAGTGAGGGTTCAATAAAATCACAGAACATTGATTATCTTGCTTGCAAGGTCTTTGGAGGCTCCTAAATGACTATGAAGCATGTACACACACAATAGATTTTTGGAGATTTCAGACAGGCTTTAATGACAAACAAAATGCCAATCCTACACCCAAAATATAGCTTGTCATTCAAAAAGAGTTTGGATTTTGAATCTCAATGAATCCCAAAATTCTGGCAGGAATTCTAAATATACATGTGTGTATCATTTCAGTCTGAATATTAATCTTTACTTGAGGTATAGTGGTGGCCTGAATGGATGACCAGACTTCAGATTTTGTCTTCATGTATGTGTTGAGAATACTGGTTGCAATCTAATTACTATCTAGTATTAGCCTTACACTAACCCATTAGGGAAAGTCTTCACTGAGTTCTAAAGGCATTATCTAATCCTGATGATTTAAGATGTGACTCATGTTGAGTCATTTCTATTATTAGATGACATGTGAAATAGATCATCTAACTGTGAGATAAGATTGCATCTTATCATGTGAGACACTACTTATCTTGTGAATGTATGATGTGATATGTTGATACTCTTGCATCATAGCACACCTTTATTCTAGTGCTTTATGCTATTGGTTAAAATACCATAGAACTTCTATCTTTTTGGATAGATCATACATAGAAACAAACATCTTGTACAAGTATATAAGATGGCTTTACAACACATCTTATTTACATTGAATTCACATCTTCTCTTTTAATTTTACTGTTCTCTGAACAAGACTCTTGGCTGCTGTACCATTGCTCTATCACTCAAGTGAGTATTCTCACTTGAGATTCATTCTTCTGTTCCTTCTGTTGCAAGCCAAAGGCATGTTCAATTCAAATGGCAATGAGTGACTCAAACAAATGAAATGATGACAAGTTAGGACCTTTTACAGGTGACCCTGAACCAGCAGAGGAGAGGAGTGGAGTGGAACTCAAAGGTATGGACAAGGACAAGGGTCCAGTGCAAGAGACAAGTGAATTAGACTGGGGTACTAGTTGTAAAGTGCTATTTTATATACAAGTACAGACTGTGCACAGACCAAGGTACACTTTAGGGCAGACATGAGAAATAGAAGTAAAGTGTAAGAGTGAACCTTGTTTGATGTGAGAGAAAAGATAAGGGTGAGCAGATAAGAAGATAAGAGATAAGATATGAGGCATGACATCACTGGATCTGGACCTAGTCATATGATATGTCCCACAGTTACATGCTGCTGGTCACATGACTTCTGAGAAGAAAAGTTAGAGTCTGAAACATACAGGTTGCAATGGAGTCTGTTTTCATCTGATAAAAAGTGTGAGATGAGGAGCAATCATAACATCACCCTTTTTTTTCAAGACTCAAAGTCAATATGAGACACAGAAAATCCAGAGTAAGATGGTCCGAAATCATGGAAAAGGGAGGAAAAGTCTGAGAAAGAGATATTGCAGATAGGATGGGGTGTGGAAGGGTGGAAATTGTGGAAATTGGAGATAGCCCCCTAGGCATGGGTGAGATTAGAACAGGATTCCCATGTATGATCTGTTTTGTCCCATCCTTTCCAATGCATGAGGTATTGAATGCCATGCCCTTTGAAATGAGAGGTAGTGATGTAGTCAACTTCATATTCTTCATGTTGGTCCTCATTGATGATGATTGGATCAGGACAAAAAGCAGGTTGTTCCTTCAGACAATCATGGTAAATTTTAACATGCAAGATATTGACAACTGGGTGAATCTGAATGGAGAAAGGGAGACAAAATTTGACTGCATTTGGTAGGATGGCATCAATGACATAAGGGCCAATCCATTTGTGAGTTAATTTGTGTGCAATGTAAGGAAGTGATAAATTATTCAATAAAAGCCAAACATGGTCCCCAATGGTATAGAGGGGGATATTTGATCTCTTTTTATCGGCTGAGTCTTTTATTTGCTGTTTCATTGTTTCCAAGATAGCCTCAATTCCTTTGTGGGCTTGACTGGTTTCAGTTCCAAATATATCCCTCATGGTGTGGCTAGAACCTTCAAATCCCATTCTAGGAAAGTAGTTCTTGATGACAGCAAAAGGAATGGTGCTGGTAGCTGAGGTAAGGTTGTTGTTGTGGCTGAACTAAGCTATTTTAAGCTATTCTGCCCAATCTTCTTGTTTCTTGGTCATATAAGTACAGAGATATTGTTTGATCTCCCAATTGATTCACTCAGTTTGGCCATCTGTCTGAGGATGATAAGCAGTAGACATTTTTTAGGTAATGCCCAAAGGAGAGCAGAGGTCCTTGGTGAGCTCTGAGGCAAACTGCAGTCCATGGTCCAAAACTATGGTAGAAGAAAGTGTTGTAGTTTGTGTCCACACTGGATCCCTGAGCACATTTACCATTAGTTCCATTTTCCAAGGTCACATGACCAGTGCACATGACCATGGGAAATGTCACCTGACCAGAGGTCCAGACCATGACATCATCCATGATATCATGCCTCATAGACAGCTTCTTTTCTCATATTTGTGCTTTCTTTATTTTATGTTCTTTCATCACATTCCATTTTCCCATCTTGTCCTAAGGTAATTCACACTCAGATGATCTGCCCTTAACACCTTCCTTACATATATAAACTGTTCTTCCTCATCATCTTTTCCTTAGTCCTATTCACTTGTATTCCTTCCTTACCTTAGGAATCTTGTATATTTCAAATACCACTCTTCTCCATTCTCACCAACCTAGTCCTCTATCAAGGGACCACTGTATGCTTCACCTTGTAACTGTATTTGTTATTGTTCTTGATGACTCTATCATCCTTGTCATCACTGTCATAGTCTTTCCCTGTTATTGCCTCTTTGTCATTCATGTCCAACTTTAATAGGAAGTTCATAAATGGACCAAATGTGATCTCTTAATAGTTAAGCTAGGTCCCAAGAAGAAATTTGCTTCAAACAAGGAACCAGGATGATTTCCTTGAAGAAGCAATCTACTATAGTACAAATGGAATCATAACCAATTGATAGTGGTAGTCTGGTAACAAAGTCTACAGAGATGTCTTTCCATGGCCTAGTAGGTGTGGGAAGAGGAATGAGTTTTCCCACTAGTGGCTTTGATGAACCTTTTGTGAAGGAGCACATCTGGCAGTGGTTGACATAACTTTTAATAAAAGAAGCAGTGCTTGACCATCAATAATGTCTATGAATAGCATAAGCAGTGCATGCATGACCTGGGTGTTTGGCAACAAGGGAATCATAATATAAGGTTAAAAGTTCAGTATGTAATGAGGAAAGAATATCAATAATGTTTTTGTTGTTTTTATAGACTTTTTCTAGGGTGTAATATTTATATTCATTGATAGTGCCAACACCCTGTTTTTTTGACTTGTTTGGTAATTTAATAAAGAAAGGAGAGGAAAGTGAAATATTTTGTATACCTATAGATCTGAAACTGTGTGTGCCTCTATTGGTTTCAGGAAGAAACTCAGTTTCTTTAAGGGTAGGATTTTATATTTTATTAATAATAAGCTGCATGATCCTGTCATGTTTAGCAATTGCAAAGTCTGAGTCAGAAAAGTTAAATAAGAGTACTCTGAGATTTCTTCAGTAGTCTATGTCAATTATGCCAGTTCTCACATCAATCATATGTTTGGTGGCTAGTCCACTTCTAGGAGCAATGTGGCTGTAGGTTCTGATTGGCAGTATGATAGAGATATCGGTAGAAACTAGGGTTTTCCCTTTAGCAAGTACTATTTGTTTTTTTGTATTGTAAAGATTGAATCCCACAGCAGCATTTGAGCCTTTGACCAGGAGTTTGGTGTTTTTTGAGAATAGTTTAACTGGTAAGCATAAAGAAGAGGAATTAAGAAAAAGTTCTTTAGGCAGGACCATGATGTTTTCATTGTGGTTCTCCACTATGTCACCATGGTTGGGTGGCATGACAATGCATCAGCCCTGCTGTTGCTAGTACCTGGCTTATAGATTAAGGTATGGTTAAACTCTTGAAGGAGTTTGTGCCAACAAGCTTGTCTATGGAGTGTTGTTACAATTGCTCCTCACCTCACACTCTTTAACAGATGGAGACAGACTCCACTAACACATGTACATGTTGGACTTTAACTTTCATTTCTCAGAAGTCATGTGACCAGCAGCACATGACTGTGAGACACATCACATGACTAGGTCTAGGCCTGGTGATGTCATGCCTCATGTCTTATCTCTTATCTTTCTTATCTGCTCACCCTTATCTTTTCTCTCACATCAGACAAGGTTCGCTCCCACATTTTGCTTCTTATCTCACACCTACCCTAAAGTGTATCTTGGTCTGTGCACAGTATCTACATGTATATAAGGTAGCTCTTTATGACTGGTTCCCCAGTCTAATTCACTTGTTTCCTGCACTGGACTTTGGTCCCCTACCTGTGCCAACTGAGTTCTGCTCCTCTCTTCTCATTTGCCAGTTTCAGGGACTACCTGTAAAAGGTCCCTACTCGTCGTTTCTTCTTCGTGTTTGAGTTGCTTGTTGCATTTGGGTTGAGCGTGCCTCTGACTCGCAACAAGTGTTTGTGGCTTCTTCCAATATTTGAGATTTTTGTGATCTGTCCAAATCTCAAAGTTAGCTTTTCCAATTAAATAATGATGCCACTTCTCCAGAGCATGTATGATAGGAAATAGTTCTTTGTCATAGATAGGGTAATTCTGTTCTGTGGAAGAAAAGGAATGGAATAAGAAGGTGCAAGGCCTTCATTTATTGTTGTTTGATTTGATTGAGAGCACTGCTTTGGTGGTGATGTCACTGGCATCAGTTTTCACTCACATTTCCTTGGAGGCATTAAAATGTGCCAGGAGAGGAGCTTTTGTGAATTTTCTTTTTAAAGTATTGAAGGCTTTTTGTTGTGTTTGGCTTTATGACCAGAGAGTATCTTTTTTGATGAAGTCATTGAAGGGGTGAGGAATCTGTCCAAAATTGTCAATGAACCTTCAGTAATAGTTACACAATCCCAAAAACACCTGGAGTTGTGTAAGTTTGGTTGGTGCTGGCCAATCCAGGACTGTCTTGACTTTTTTATGTTGCATTTCCATGCCTTCTTTGGATACAGTCATTCCTAAGAAGTCTACTTTGTCAGTGAAAAAAACACATTTTTCTGATTTCACAAATAGATTGTTTTTGTGTAACTATAATAATAATTTTTTGATGATGGCCTTGTGTGCAGCATTGTCTGTTGCTTTGGTGAAGATCATCATGTCATCTGGATAGACAATTAGCACTGCATACATGTCATTAAATATATCATTCATCATTTGTTGAAATGTGGGAGGACTGTTGGTCATCCAAAAATACATTACCACCAGTGTGTATGTTCTGATAGACATAACAAACACAGCTTTCCATTCATCTACTTCTTTTATCTGTACATTATTATACCCTCATCAAAGATCCAAGACTGTGAACTTGTCAGCTCCCTTTAGACAATCAATGAAAGCCATCAGAAAATTCATGTTGTTCTTTATTTGGCTAAATTTGGCTAAATTGACTTAAAGTTCGCCTGAAGCATGGAAAGTCACCAATCCAATAAGACATGCAATTTGGTATGTGCTTATTCTGCTCACTGTCTTAATTATCTTGCATCACTCATGAAAGAACAGAAAAACATGGCATTAGCAAGATTAGCCAGTTAGATACAAAAAGTCAATTAAATCCTAGTCCAAGAAAATGGTCTGCTTGAATGAAAAAAAGGGAAGGATGAAAAAATGCAAGCATGGAGTGAAAGGAAATAAAATGCATGACTTGTCATGGCAATCAGAAACAGCACAAGGGGAAATGAAGTCTGAGGGGGGGACTATCAACAGAAGGCAAAGAGATCATCAAAATCATCATCACCAGTATTGAATGATCCTGAAACACTCCTGGGAGCCTTAACATACAGATGAGCTTCCTTCACAACCAAATTGAACTAGCTGTTGGACAAGTCTTGGATCGGTGTGAGGTAGTGTTGGGTGGTTGCATCCCAGAGGCTGTCAGTGAACTCAAACTGGGTTCCCTTGGGGATGAATGATGTCCATGCATCCACCAACTCTGCTGGCTGAAATGTTAAATTGCCATTGGTGACCAATGTGAGGATTTGGGCAAGCTATTAAATAAAAAGAAGTGATAAGTTTTTAATGTTGTAAAAAAAAAAGGGGATAGCAGCATTACTGCAGCACAAGCCAGTACAAGTGCACCTTGTGTTCCATATCCTTGGAATCCTAAGGGCAAGCTAGCAACCTTGACATGCCCTTGGGTGTAATTGTAATGATGCACAAATGTCTGGAGAAGGAATGGGGACCTCCAAAGTCCCAACCATGCCTGATTCAAGTAGTGAATTAATGGATGTAACATAAACTGAGAATGAAAATGATTGACTTTGTTGTTGAGTTCTTTATTGTTACTGAATAAGAAGTGGTTCTTGTTGAGCATAGCTTCTGTAAAGGCTTGCTGCTTCTCCTTGTCTGCAAACTTGGAGTCATTTGCAAAAAAAGCTGTGATGACCACCACAGTGGCAGCAGCAAATCTGCCTTGCCAGTTGCTGAGTGATTGTTTGGACTGTGTTTTGCTGTATCAGATAACACTAATCAAATGTAAACTGACTTACAATATAGTAGACAGGTCCCCCAACAACAACAGTGTATGGGATAAAGTTGTACACAATGTCCCATACCTTTTGTAGTACAGTCTGCAGGGTATTGTTGGGGATGCTCCAAGCATTTTTGTATGTGCCAGCCAGGTGTGCCACTATTGAGATAAAGACATGCTCCCACATATTATTGTTGGTCACACCATTTAGGAGGTTGGTATTGATGTATTTCTTGTTAGTGACACTGCTCTGACACTGTGATGTCAATGTTTATGCACACTTGGAAGGTGGAGGGACAGAAGGTACCTGCAATACCCAGGAATTAGTGCAGTGAATATATAATAGCAATAAAATGAACTGCACTCCCAAAGACCATGTTGCTTGAAGTTTCTGCTTGATGTAGAAGTGAGTCCACTTCCTCACTCAGCTTAGAGTCATTTACGACCTCAATCATCTGCATGAAATAAGCATATCAGTTGATGGTATGACAGATGTGCTAGAAAATTACCATTGCCTGCTTGTGGCACTGTTATCAGCCTTGAACAACCTTAACAATGAACTCCTAAACCACAGGAGTGAGGAGTTGATAAAAGACATAGAGTTGACAATGAGTGAGATGGCAAAGACAAGATTGGTTGCTGGTACTGGGACAATGACAGTAACAAGGTGCAACATGCAAGGGTCTCTTGGCAAAGGACAAGGCTGGTGATGAGAAGAGAAGTGGTATTTGAGATGTACAAAGTCCCTACTGGGGAGGGAGGAATACAAATGAACAGGACTAAAGAAATTATGATGAGGGGGAAGGGTTTATATACATAGAGACAAGCTTAGGGCAGGCATGGGAATATGGAAAGTCCTGGAATGTTATAGAAGATCATGGAACAAAAGAAGTGTGAATGTAAGAAAAAAATTGTCGATAAGGTGTGACATCATAGATAATGTCATGGACTAGGCCTCAGGTCATGTGATGTTTCCTGCAGTCATGTGCACTGATCATGTGACCTTGAAAAGTGAAACTAAGTGTAAACAGTGCTCAAGGATTGTAAGATATGAGCAAAGGTAAAGTAAAGAAAATTAAAGAGAGTGTACAGTGTTGGATACAAACTACAACAGGCACAAAATGTCAGGTTAACTACATGAGGGGGGTTGTGAGCCATCTTCATCAAGATCGTCAATATATGAAATAGATGGAGCATTCAAGTTGCTACTATTTGGGTTGGTGTTGCTGTGGATTGTGGATATACATGCATTAGAAGTGGTGCTTGCTGAACTTCCCCTGTGGCCCTTTAAGCAGGAGTTTATAGTGCTGGAGGTAGTCTGGCTTGTTGTAGTTCGCATCCAGCACCATACACTCTTTTAATTTTTCTTCACTTTACCTTTGCTCATATCCTATGATCCCTGAGCATTATTTATGTTTCATTTCACTTTCCAAAGTCATGTGATCAGTGCACATGACTGCAGAAATGTCACCTGACCTGAGGCCTGGTCCATGACATTATCTATGATGTCACACCTCATGGACATCTTCTTTCTCATGCTCACACTTCTTTTATTCTATGATGTTCCAGGACTTTTCATATTCCCATGCTTGCCCTAAACTTCTCTCTACATATATAAACTCTCCCTCCTCATCATAATTTCCTTAGTCCTGTTCACTTGTATTCCTCCCTCCTCAGTAAAGACCTTGTACATGCAAATACCACTCCTTTTTTCCTCATCAGCCTTGTCCTCTGCAAAGGGACCCTTTTATGTTGCATCTCATCACCATCATTGTTTCCTTACTGTCCACCAACATCATCTTTGCCATATCATGTTGAATACTCTAATAAGTAGTCACTAGAGTAGTAGGTAAACTACAAAGTCCGAAATACTACTTGCTTATCTAATACATGGCTATGCACCACTAACTGGATGATCCTAAATATTCTACATATCACTTGTCTTTGACTCCTGTTGTCATTGTCTCCTTATTTTCTGCCAACTCCTCACACCTATTGTTGTTGGTGCTCATTATTTGTAGTTCAAGGTTGATAACACTTGAACAGGACTCTTGAGAACCAAACCCGCTGCATTTCCTTCTCATCATTATATGCCATGTTCCTCATGCATTGATCACTACTTCTGTCGCAGACAAGCCACTGTCCACACCTCCTATCAGCTCAACATCTCAGCCCCCGCTTCTATCAAATTTGACCTCAATGATGATTGGGATCCTAAAGTATTAGTAGCTGCCCATCGTGCTGCACAACCTTGCTGTTGCTGTCCTTGTCACATTTATTAACAAGATCCACATTATATATGTTCCGAATACAACACTGGTTGGGACTTAGGTTGCTCCAATCTTTCTGTCCTCTGTTCCTGCACCATCCTTTGCTGCTGCCAATTCCCATTCATCTAAATATCCCCAGAGTACCTTTGGAAGATAGGGTATAGTAAGGATGTTTGAAGAACCTGCTGCCCCAACATGGCAAGACATCATTAATCAATTTCAATTCCTTGTTGGAGTCATCCAACAACAAGCATAGCTGCAACAGCAGCAAATCTCTCAACCATCACCTGCGTTGTCCTCAACATCTTACAAAGCCTTCACCGATCCAAGTAACTGGAATGGCAAATGTGCCACCTTTCGTAGCTGGTGGACTAAAGTCACAGTGTGGACTCAATGTCAAATCACATTAATGTGCAAACAATCCACAGTAGCTGTCCTTTTATGAATGGAAGGCAAGGCCTCCAACTTCTCTTGTATCACCCTCCAGAAATACATGACCAAGGAGGAAAACAAGGTAACTGATGTGGAGAAAGCCAACATTTGGCTGAAATAGTTGGTATTGAAAAAGGAAGTGATGAGTCACTTCTGGATCAATGTTATTGTGGAGGAATGCTACCACAAATTAGTGTCGCTCAAGCATGTTAATGGCCTTGAACCAACTAATGATGAGTACCAGGAATACCCAGGACAAGGAACTGATAGAAAACATAAAAGCAGCGATGGTAAGTATTGGCAATGAGGGAGATGACAAAGATGAGTTGATCATTGAAGACAGGGACGAGTAGTGTAACGATGTGGAGCATATGAGGTCCCTTTACAGAGGATTAGGCTGGCGAGGTGGAGAAGAGTGGTATTCAAGCATACAAGGTGTTGTAGTTCATGTCCAATGTTGTATGCTCTTCACTTTTTCTTCACTTTACTCTTTGCTCATATCCTATGATCTCTGAGCACCATTTACCCTTAGTTCCTCTTTCCAAAGTCATGTGACCAGTGCACGTGACTATGGGAGACATCACATGACCAGAGGTCTAGCCCATGACATCATTTATGATATCACACCTCATGGACATCTTCTTTTTTTATGTTTGTGCTTCTTTTGTTCCATCATGTTCCATGACATTCCATTTCCCGCACCTGCCCTAAAGTGCTCTCTAGCTATATAAACTTGTCCTCTCTCTCTGTAATTTCCTTAGTCCTGTTCATTTGTACTCCTCCCTTCCTCATAGGGACCTTGCACATCTTGAATACTACTCCTTTTTTCATTGCCAGCCTCATCCTCTGCAAAGGGACTCGTCATATGCTTCATCTCATAACTGTCATTTTGCCGATTCCAACCACAAATATTGTCTTTGCCATCTTGCTCGTCTTCGACTCTCGCCGCCATCGTCTTCTTGTCTTTTATCAGCTCCTTGTGCCTGTAGTATAGGCACTCGTTGTTTTAGGTTGTTCAAGGCCAACAACACAAGGTCCCTATGAGGAAGGGAGGAATACAAGTGAATAGGACTGAGGAAATTACAGAGAGGGAGGAAGAGTTTATATAGCTAGAGAATACTTTAAGGCAGACATGAGAAAAGGAATGGCTGTTATAGTTCATGTCCAATATTGTATGCTTTTCACTTTTTCCTTACTTTACACTTCGCTCATATCCTATGATCCTTGAGCACCGTTTACCACTAGTTCCCTTTCCAAAGTCATGTGACCAGTACATATGACTGCAGGAAACATCACCTGACCCATGGCCCAGACCATGCCATCATTATGATATCATGCCTCATGGACATCTTCTTTCTCTCATGTTTGTGCTTCTTTTATTCTATAACCTTCCACCATGTTCTATCACATTCTATCACTCACACTTGCCCTAAAATCATTTCTACCTATATAAACCTCATCTACCTCTCCATAATTTCTCCAGTCCTGTTCACTTGTATTGCTCCCTTCCTCATAGGGACCTTGTACACTTGAATACCACTTTTCCTCCTCACTGCCAGTCTAGTCCTCTGTAAAGTGACCAATATATGTTGCATCTTGTCACCATCATCGTTCTTATCCCCGCTATGAATATCGTCTTTGCTGTATTGCTTGTCTATCATACTCATTGTTGCCATCTCCTCATATTCTATCAACTTCTCGAGCCTATCATCTAAAGGCTCTCATCGTTTAGTTTAGTTCAAGGTCAATAACACTTGAACAGGACTCCCCAATGCCTGACCTCACTGTGTCCCACTTTACTTGTTTATGCCCCACTTATCTCATATTGATCAATACTTCTGCTGCAGACAAGCTGCTGCACTTGCATTCTACCAACTTAACACCCCCATCCCTGCACAAGTAGAGTTTGACCCCAACAATGACTGGGACCCCAAAGCACTAGCCATTGCCCGCCATCAAGCTGCTCATCCTTGTCCTTGTCCTTGCCACATTTACCAGCAGGACCCCCGTTACATCCACTCAGAATACCACCTTAGTTGAGACATTGGTTGTCCTAACTTTTCTGTCCTATGCCCTCACATCATCCTCCGCCATAATCACTTTCCATTCTTCTGAATCTCCAGAGTGCTTTTGGAAGATAGAGCACAATAAGAATGGCTGGAGAACCCGTTCCCATAACATAGCAGGACATACTCAATCAATTCCAGTTCCTGGCTGGAATAATACAGCAACAGGCTCAACTACAACAGCAATTCATCACGTCCACCACCGCCACCGCTGCCACTGCTGCTCAGCCATTCATAGTCCTGGGCAACAACCCCTTTGCCCAAATTACTTCCTATAAAGCCTTCGCCAACTCAGGCAATTGGGACAGCAACTGATCCACCTTCCGCAATTGGTGAACAAAGATTGCAGTGTGGGTTCAGTGTCAGACCACACTGACAAATAAACAATTCACAGTTGTCATCCTACTGTGGATGGAGGGTAAAGCGTCTGATTTCTCCTGAATCACATTACAAAAATACATGGATCAGGAAGACCTTAAATCCAACAACATCAACAAAGCTGTGATCTGGCCTAGCTGGGTCAAATTGAAAAAAGAGGTAGAAAGTCACTTCCAAATCAATGTGGTCACGGAAGAGTGCTACAGGAAACTCATGGCACTAAAGCAGGGCAATATGCCCATCAAAACATTTACCCAGTAGTTTGAACTGCTTAGATCTGACACCGAGCTAATGAAGGATCAAGCACTTTGACTCTACAAGGAGGACATAGATTACCAGATCTATGCTCAAATATCGCTTCAAGAACCAGCCATCGACAACACCCTGACCAAGTGGCAGGAAATCGCCATGTCGATCAGCAAAATCTTCAACCAGATGAGATTGGAATGATCTCATTTGACGACTAACCAGTTCCAACCCCACTTGGAGCAGCGCTTTACCGAGATAGGTATGCAACCAAGCCAGGGGGCCTCCATGGATACACGCTATCCAACCCACCACCGAAATGCACACTTGTTACAACTGCAATGAGGTAGGGCACCTCTCAAGGAATTGCAAAAAGCCTTGCCACCCCCAAGGCCAACCTCAGTTCAACCCACTTATGGGAAGAACTACCTATCCACCCCCTCACACCCAAACCTGGGAGATTGCCGCTCCCTTAACTGGCGAACAAGGTTCTGGAAATCCCCCATGGATGACCAAAGAGGCGCAAGCCTATTATTATGACCTCTTTGAGGCACGCGCATGCCAAATGGCCGCCAATGGGCTTAAGGACTCGGGAAAAGGAAAGGCCAAGTGAACCTGGGAGGTGTTCCCTCAGCTACAGACAATACACATGTACTTTCTCATTCTTCTTCTCTCTCTTCTTCTTCCAATAGGTTTTCTGTTCTCAATATTGAAGGGGAGATGGACAGTGATGTAGTTGATGACACACTGAACTTTATGTCTGCATGCAACTCACAGTTTGACAGAGCATCTCAATTGAGCATGGCACCAGACTCCAAACCAGGTGTGTTTAATTCTCTGTTAAAAGAAAAAATATCTTTGTCCCCATATTTACAAATCCTCCTGTGCTTCCTTTTCTCACATTGAACCCTCTACCTCTCAAGGAGGAGAATTCGACATCTTGACTAACATTTCATTTCAGAAAAATGACAAATGGCACAAATGTGCTACCAAGGCACTACTCGACTCAGAAGCAGTTCAAACCTTCATCAATAAAAAATGGGTAACAAATAACAGCATTTCTATGTTCCCTCTCTCTAATGCTATTGCCATCACCAACGCTGATGGCACAGTATCCAAACACGGACAAATCACAAATTATGTCTCAATCATACTAATGTTTCAAGGGCACTCCGAGGGAGTTGATGTGCTAGTCGCAACTCTTGGAACTCATAATATCATTTTAGGTTTCAACTGGTTCCATTGTCACAATCCTCTCATCAACTGGGAGGATAAAACAATCATTTTCTCTCACTGCATCTGTAACTGTCAAGCTACTAACACTCCACAGCTCATCAAAGACATCTGGAATGTCAACATTTGTTCTATCAAGGAATGACTCACCAAAAAAATTCCCAAGCAATACCATACCTTCCTCAATGTATTTAGTAAAGAAGAATCAAAGTGCATGCCCATATGCAAACCCTGGGACCATGCCATTGACCTTAAACCTGACTTCAGTCCCAAAAAGGGACAAGTCATTCCATTCTCTGATGCTGAGTTAGAAGAAGTCCGTAACTTTATTTCTAGCAAACAAGAAAAGGGGTATATCCGCCCCTCTAAATCCCCTCAAACTATGCCCATCTTTTTTATATCCAAGAAAACCGGAGAAAAACACCTCATCATGAATTACCACTATCTGAACGAGGGTACAGTAAAAATTCGTATCCCCTCCCACTCATTTCATCTCTAGTTGATCACCTTAAAGGTGGCGATAAATTTACATGCCTCAATCTGCAATGGAGGTACAACAATGTCTGTATTAAAGAAGGCAACGAATGGAAAGCTGCCTTTGTTACTCCACTCAAGGCTTATGAGCCCATTGTAATGTATTTTGGCATGACTAACTCCCTGCCAACATTCCAACAGATGATGAACAACATTTTCAATGATATGTATGCCATTGTCATTGTTCACTTGGATGACATGTATATCTTCACCAAGTGAAAGTCTAATGATGAACATTCCGCAGTCATTATGGAGGTATTGCAGCACTTGCGCAACAATGACCTTGATGTTAAACCAGAAAAATGTGTATTTAACGCTGACAAAGTAGACTTCTTAGGTATGACAGTATTGAAAAATGGGGTTGGCATGCAATCCAAAAAGGTCGACGCTATCCTCAACTGGCTGGCCCCCATAAAACTTAAACAACTCCAATCATTTCTTGGACTCTGTAACTATTACCATCACTTTATTAATGGCTTTGGACATATTGCACACCCTCTTAATGATCTTACCAAGAAGGGTGTTTCGTATGTATGAGGGAGAGGTCCAACAAATCATGTTTGATATGTTCAAAAACCAATTTACAACTGCACCTCTCCTCACCTTCCCTGACTCTACTAAAGATATGCACCTCAAAATGGACACAAGTGACATTGCCACTGGGACTGTCTTATTGGTCCTGGGGGAGGATAAGTTATGGCACCCATGCACCTTTTTGTCTCATTTCCTCTCCCCAGCAGAGAAAAACTATCTGGTTTATGACAAAGAACTTTTAGCTATTATACACACTCTGGAGGAGTGGCATCATTATCTCATTGGAAAAGCTAACTTTGAAATTTGGACAGATCAGAAGAACCTCGAATATTGGAAAAAACCCCAAACGCTCTTTGGTCACCAAGCTCACTGGCATGAGCTACTCCAAGAATTCAACTACACCCTCATTTACAAACCCAGTTCCACCAACAGCCATGCTAACACCCTTTCCTGCTGCCCTGATCATGGTGATGCTGTTGAGAACCTCAACAAAAATATCACCATTTTTCCTTCCACTATCATCTGAGTCACTAACTTATCTATCCCTATTACCCTCACCTCCAAGAACGCACGCATCCCCATCAAGGGCTCTGATGCCACAGCCGGTTTCGACCTATACTCCACCACAGATCTTGACATCCCCACCCACAACCAGTCCCTTATTCCCACCCATGTCAAGATCCAACTCTCTATTGGCATGTATGGGAGAATTGCGCCTCTTTCAGGCCTCACCTTCAAACATAAAATCGATGTCATGGCC
>JBBPLZ010000216.1:1756-12939 GCA_038090055.1 Hemileccinum hortonii | reverse complement strand
ATCTTCTCGGCGTCCACCGTAAATTCAGAAGAGGTGCAACCATCCCACTGGCATGCTATGTACGACTCGGACATGACATGTCTTCGAGTTGCCTTCTCGGTCACCGTGCACATTTCACGTAAGTCACTGTAGCGCTCTCCCGGACTCATCATTCATCGTGTTCTATATGGACTTTGTGGACGATGAACAGCATAAACACCAGAGAAGAACAAAGTGAATACGCTTGGAATGTAAAGACCTGACCCGACACGGTTGCCCCCGCTACACACAACTAGGCCCGGCAATGGGTGTTTCCCTCTCCACCATCTGGATTTCTTCGCCCTGTTGTGTCCCTGCGTGTTGCCAAGGGTGCGTGAACAGGGATGTGTCCGCTTGCACACGATGCATTGATGAGAAACCGAACGGTGTGCTAGTGTTACTTTCGTGTCTACTCGGAACGCAAGCATAAAGTCCCCACAAAACCAAGATGAGTCGCGGGGCAAGCGTGAATGTGGGTACATATTGCAATATCGGACACGGTATGTCCCTCACCATATTTTGTTCGATCGGACCTTGACATCAGAGAGCAAATCGAAAAGTGCAGTCAACAAGATTCTATTCATAACATACCATTAGCCTAGTATCAAGGTAGAAGAAATGGAAGATAAGATTTGGACATACGCAAGGAAGTAGAATAGACCTTCCCTCGTGAGAAGGCTCATGTAATGGCCGAGCTCGAATTGCTTCGTCGCTCTGTACATTTGAAGTGATGATCCGATGAATTGGACACACCAACAAATGCATTAATCCACCAAGAATTCCAGAGTCATTCTGGTCCAGATTTCAAGGGCATCAGCTTCAAGTTGCCACGTACAAAATAAATAATCAAGCACTTCGACTTCGGTCACGGTAATGATCGGTGCTATATAATTGACAAATATTCCGTTACATTGTGAGAAAATGTGAGACTATGTTTTACATACCTAGGAAGTTGGTTACATCAAGAGGCATCTTATGGAAGTATAGAGATTGCCTTGAAAAATCACCCTGAGTATTTTTCAGTATTTACATAGTCCATGAGCGGTATAAGAAATCACCTTTACGGGGCCAGGTAGGAACGGAGTCCCCACTTGAAAGGAACTACATCAGTTTACACAAACAAGAACTTCAAGATTTAAACACACAAAGGGAATCGATTCTAGTGAATACTGTCAGTCACGATCAACCGCCATGTATTGTAGAAAAAGTGGACATACATAACCAAATATAGTGAAGAGTGAAGAGCCTGGAGGTTAAGAATGGTTGCCAGCATGGCATCATGGAGACGGCAAGGATACACACCATAATGTACAATGTAGACACCCATGTCCACGGTTGGTTCTGCAAGCGTATCAGAATATATAGTTTCCTGAGAAAAGGTGACCACCCACCCAAACATATTCAATCTATAAAGATCGTCAGGTGGGCAAATTCCTACGTATGATGCCAATGAAGTTGACTGAACATGGGGCATACCTCTTTCAGGAATATAAGGACTAACAATGTTTAGGCTCATTGAATATGAAGAAACGCATATAGACATGTATTACTTACTGTAATCATATCCGACAGCTACCATCATCACGACTAGAAGGACAGTGAGATCGACTAATGAAAGTCCAAGGGTAAATGGACATACGAGACACGTAGTTATCCCGCTGAATGGCTATGACTTCCTGCTGGAGAGTGGAAGCCATGAACGCGGTAGTGTGTGTTAAAATGCTGAAACAGCAAAGAGTGAGGAGATGGTATTTCAGATCTCAGAGACGAACCCACTCTTATAGTCAATGTTGGGTCGAGAACTTATATAAGATAGCAGTGTGGTCGTGCTATGGTGATGTATTTGATAGGGCGTTAGTACATTGGCCATGAGATGGAAGGATGTCAAGCTCCGAGTCGTCAAGACCAATAAATCCGCAAAACCAACTTGAACTTATAGGTGAATGACATACCTACAGATGGACCATCTCCAGTACGCTGTTATCCCAAGACTTGTCGAGATAACTGTAGATGACTGGAACAGTCTTGTACATCCGGCGTGGAAGCCTTGAAGAGCGACTCGAACAGTGACGTATTGCAGAGTTAGACGCATCATGATGGATTGGCAGCTTCGCCTCACTGGATTATGCTGGCGGCTGACCTGCATGAAAACGGGCCCACTGAGTGCATGCTATTTTTACTACTAGAAGTGGCATCCTATACAGTTCTTTTTTCATGCATACGAACTTTCTGTCACGTCATAGTATCATGCGACATATCCAACGTCACCCTACCCGTGGCCTGTGGGACGTGCTGTGGTGAACAGGAGATAGTCTGAGATCCGATTATGCAGGACATCAATTGGTGAGGCTGGTACCACTGGTCGAACTTGAAAATTTGTGCGTTTGCTTGTACTACCGTACAAATGGCCTCTAGCCTGAGCGTCCATATGATGTATCACTAAAGGTCATCTAGTACAGAACAGCCTGACATGGTGAGCTACTAGCGATCCGTTTCAGTCGTTTATTGCGGACCTGAAAGCAGGAAAGGAGGGCGTACGACACACCTCGTAGTCAACACCTTTCTACAGGGATTTCGTGCAGTTGATATGGGTGAGTCCATAAGCGGCATCACTCAGGCTGCTGCCTAACCTAGTGACCAGCCCGTCTATGGCATAGTTCGAATATACAACAGTGTCAGCGATATTCTGGCCGCTGTGAATGGCTTGCCCGTTCAGTGTACTCGCACTCGTCCATACTGCATTCTGGAAGACCTGGTCGGAAGCGGGCAATGTCCATGCATAATGTCGTATTGTGACAACAAGATATCTGCGAGAGAAGGTGGGTAGGCAGACGGCGTGGTGCTGTGAGTAAAGAGCGTCGGCACTGGGAGGAAGGGCTGTACAGAATACGATATCAAAGTCGTGGATTCCAGAGCAAGGTTCTGGCCCCAATACCGAAATGGAATGGTAAGGAAGCTCGTCCTTGTGATGGAAATGATACAATCACTCACAACACTCTCGTTGAGGATGGACTTGAGCAAGGAAAGCGGATAACTTGTCACGGAGACTGTGTTAAAGATCGCTCTGTGGGGGAGTTTAGTAACAATATTGCGCCACTTCACAATAATGCATGTACCGTGTTCCGTAGGTCACATTTGATGGCACAGACCACATAAACGATAAAAATGAACGAGTGGAAATATCCCGCGCTCACGGGGGAATCGCTGGGAACTCGTCAAACACACCCTCAGGAAGTGAAGGTGCATCGTAGAAAACTAGCAGAGAAACTCCAGGCTATGTGGGATATTGGTGTGCTCGACTCAGCGAAAATGATGCACTCACCTGTCCAAGGGTGTGAACCTAGTCACGATCCCCTGAAAGACGATGATTCAAGGTGTTTGCGGACAGCAGTGCTTTTCAACCTACAAAGTATTGAGACCGCCCTATTGGTATAGTCAACAAATAAGGCCATGATACCATACGCTATTTGCGAGAGAAGTATACCTTGAGAGCAAAGAACAAATCGGGACTAGAGGTGTCTGTGACATTAATAACTGTGCCCCGGCCATTAGGCAGTACCAGCTCATATACTTGTACGGTATCAACGCTCAGACAGTAATGATTTGTGAACCTGTCAGCAGCATCAAAATGTCAGCACATTGTACATACCACTCAAACATACCTCCTCCGAGTGTAAGACCAGCCACGCCGACACCGGTCACTCTTCTACCCACAACATTCACTCCATATGGTTCAAGAGCTGCGTAAACATCATCCCAAGCGAGACATGCGCCTACCGTAACTGTTTGAATAGTGGAATTGTGTTTGGATCCCCGAGGTTGAAATTAGACATGAAAAGTACCGGACAAGCCAAACAAAGAACACTGAAATTACTGATGGCCGGCCCGGCCGATGAAAAGATATGAACAGCATTAAATGGCATCAACTACTGATAAACCGTCGCTATAGAGAGGTCAACGTCGTATACGATTTGGTGATGGTACCAACCTCCCGTATTTCCCGAACCATGGTTGACTGTCACACCAGTGAGGCTGGAGTTCGTTGACAATATGGAATTATGGTAGTAATCGCCGGCGACGTGGATAGTAATCGATTGGGGAGAGCCGAGATCTGTTGTAGAGGTATCTGGCTTTTCGTTGCTTTCATCGGCACCAAGACTAGGCTCAGCTATTGAACTCAGTAAACTCTCGGCATCGGTATTGGCAAGACTCTGCAATTCTTCCCCTTCTGTCAACTGGGAAACAAAAGAACCCTCGACAAAAGACTGTGACGCATGAGAAACTATTGTATCGGTTGCAATGGAGATTGCTTGCCAAGCGTCGTCATCCAGTGCACCAGGTAGGGAAATCGCGATACCGGTAATTACTGCATCTGTTGATGCATCTGACATACACGGGAAGATGAATATCAGCCTCTTGTATCGAGATATTCACACCTCACCGGCACCCTCGAAAGCATGAATATTTGCACTCGGGACCGATCGCAGTCTGTGATCCCTTTGCATTGTCTCGGATGTCCTCTAGATGAATCATTTGTTCGAAACAAATCTCATCTCAGCATCAAATAGATAAGCCTGACTTTTGTTTCCAAAAACAGCTTCGAAGATGCGGCATGAAACATCCGAGCCGCTCGATAATGTAGGAAGAGTTTGAACGGATTATAGGTCTTTTGATTCTTCTTCTGTAGTTTTGCTTTCTTTGCCTCTAGGCTGCAACTGCATTAGCACTAGCCGATGGAAAGAGTAGTCGATCACTACTAACGCTTCATATCGGATTCTTGTGTTATAAAGAAACTCGCTGCTATTGGCGAGATCAATACCCATCTCATTGATCTTCATGATTTCCTCCAACGTTGCAGCAAGCAGAAGGCTGCCTTCATCGATGTTCGGATCGCGACCATCATGGGTAGCAAGTGGGAAGACATCTTGATCGAAATTAGCAACAGCGCCGAGATCAAGTGGGAGAATGACGGTAACAGGCTGGTTGGACATTACTTCCAGGGGGTAAAAGCAAAATATGTACAGTGAAGGAGGCAGTCGGGGGTGGGAACGGGAATGATAAGAAGGGCGGTTCCATCCTTGCTTGGTTTACGCAATTACGGCGAGTGGGAAATCGATTGATACGATAGGAATGTCGGCGCATCAGAACATGTAGATACCGGACCCAGATATGCGGAAAAGGGTATGGCGAGATAAAGATTTGCTTGGACTTGCCAATCTGATAGTTTGGTTACTTGCAAGTTACATCCTCGCAGCGGGAGAGACCTCCGCTTCCGTAACCCCCGCGAGGCTAAGTGGCTGACAAAGCAAGATGAGGATGTTTGTGCATGTTTAACCACATGGTAGTTGTCGTGGCCTTGCCGTTTCATATGTGCGTGTCATGGCTTCAACAACGGCGCAGCAAGCTGAATTGAACGCTCAAAGAAAACTCAAGGTTTGGGGTACCACTGTCCATATCCGCCCAGAGGAGCTCGATCCCAGAGAAATCTGGTGGCGTAACCGGTACCAGCAGTTAAGCGTTCGTGGATATCGTCTTCGTCCCAGGTACTCCCCAGAATGGGTGCCCTCCTGGACAACATCGAACAAGGACTGGGAAGACTGTGAAGACGGGAAGAGGCTAGAGGTATCCTCCTCCTCCTCCTCCTCCTTTGTTTTCTCCGACACGTTTGTGTGCAGTACGGCCAGGTTATTGATGCGACCCGAATCTCGGATGGGAAGGTGGTCTCTTTAAAACGAATTAATAAAACGGATCACCCTTATGAAGTAGATATCGGATTGCATTTCTCCTCCGAGACTCTCGCTTCGCTGCCTGCAAACCATTGTGTCCCTATCTACGATGTTCTTACTCTGGACGACAAAGATTTTACTATGGTGGTCATGCCCCTACTGCGGCCTTATGCAGATCCTCGTTTCGATACCATCGGGGAAGTGGTGGAATGTTTCCGCCAGTTATTCGAGGTAACACGAAATTTTATTTAGTTGTGCATCACTCACCATGAATGTTTTCAGGGACTCCAATTTATGCATAATCACCGTGTTGCACATCGGTTTGTCGAAACAAGATGCTTCCTGTTTTTGCGCTAATATTATATTATAGGGATTGCATGGACCGAAACCTCATGCTTGATCCTACGCGTCTCTACCCTGAATCATTTCATCCCATTGAGAGAAACTTGAACAAGGACTGTAGTGGTCCTGCAAAGTGCTTCACGCGCACTCAGCGATCTCCAAAGTACTATTTCATCGATTTTGGGATCTCTCGCCGGTACGATTCTGCGAATACTCACCCAAGGGAAATGCCAATCTGGGGTGGCGACAAAGAAGTTCCCGAGTTTCAGAACTCCAATGAGCCTTGTGACCCGTTCCCCACTGACGTTTTCTACATCGGAAATGTCATAAGGAATGATTTTATTTTGGTTAGCGACCCCCTTTATGGATGAGATAAAATTTTATCGACTCACCGATCCTCTAGAATAAACATGGCTTTGAGTTTATGAAACCACTGGTTGCTGAAATGATCCAGCCAAACCCAAGTCAGCGTCCCACAATGGATCAGGTGGTGACCCGATTTGACGATATTCGCCGTGGGCTAAGTGATCGGAAACTACGTTCTCGCGTCGTAGACGTCGATGAGGATCTCTACGAGCGGGTCGTTCGCACCATTCACCACTGGAAACGTAGGATCAAATTCATCGTCGGGCGGGTTCCAGCTATACCTAGTAGTATTATGTAATGCGCATAATACAAGTGCGAGGTTACCAGAGATGAACGTTTGAACGTTTGAACCTTAAGCTTAACCGATTGTAAGGTATATATGTACGGAGCATCATCACTTAGGTCCCCTCCACGCGGTGATAGTACATCATCATTTACTTCTTAAGCAACACGATATCCCATCCACATTCTCTTGCTGTGTGCGCCAGCGTAGCGACTAAACGAGTGTTGTAATAGTGTTTTAATGCCGGTGTTACGCCTAGAATGGTATTCAAGCTTAGGTCCAAGTCGGGTCAGACTCGTATCGTCGATACCGTCAGCATCTTGCTCGAGTAACAAAACCGTCGCGATTCGCACTCGCGAATCTGTCGTCGTGCGTTCAGGCTGCCAGTGGAAGTAACATGTGGAGGTGAGCGCTGAGGTGATAGAAGCGGGGCTGTGCTGGGGCTTACGTGGCGAGGAGCAAATTCGCGCAGCCTGGACGGACGCGAGCTCTTAAATCGGTTGGGCGACAACCGTTGGAGGCGGACTCGCATTGGCTGATTACGACGGCCGGCGCGCCAATCCAGTAGTGGTCGGTTTGGACGAGGTACTGTCGATCCCGCGATCAATGATGTCACGTGGTGTAGCGGTAAACTTAGCGCCATGCCGACAGCCATAGATACCAAACTAAAAAGCGGTGAGCCAACGACACCGTCACAGGCGACTCGACGTACCATGTCAGGGCACTCATGTTTGATGAACACGATGACTAGATCATGGATGACGTTGGTCCGGTAAGGCCTTCAAACTTGAATATGTATCCACGTCGCTGAGCTCGGCCCTCAAGACAGATATTGCATTATTAAACAAAGGTAATTATGGGTAAGTCCGGTAAATGAAGTAGCGGTATATCTACAATGCATCATTAATAGATCTTCATGGTAATATTGCCAGCCCATCCGTTGCGATCCTTGTGCCAATTTCTCATTTCCTTATCTGTATGAAGGACTATTGAGACCCTTTTGCCCTTGTAATGCATATTTAAATGGGTAATTTCAGCGGATCTAAAAGCAATGCAGTCCCCTAGACGGGAACGTATCACCAAACCTGGTTCAACCATTACCAGCTCTCCCCCCTCAAAGTCCCCTATAGAAATAATGAAACAGAGGTTAAGATCCCCATGGTCTCGATGGCCTCGGGTGGAGACATTGATGTTAAGTACCAGCGAGGTAAAGGGGGGAACTCCAGAGGTGGCATTGCCTGGCAAAGGTTCTGCCATCTGGGAGAGAATAACATATTCTTCTGGTAAGTACGTCTTGATCTAGATAATGTATCATTATATGGAAATAAAAAAGTTCAAACATGAAGATGATTCTTACCTCCTTCTCAACCCATTCAAAAACAGGGCCCATGGTCCGAATTAACATGTCATACAACCTTTCATGTTGCATAATTTCATTCGAAATATATGGAACTATTTGAGAGTGATTTGTTCGAGATTGATTAGCCTTGTCCAGGTAGCAGGGTTGGATATGAGTGGGCGCATTATGGCCCTTGGGAAATTGTACATGAGAGAATATGTATTCATCAATCAAAGATGATCTTACCCGAGTTGCATGGCGATTCCACCATGAACAGTGAATAGTTGAGAAGGTGGTATCACCGCTATTTGCCGTGTCCCGATATTCTATGGGGATGTTGTTGTTCAAACAGCTAACCATTAAATCATTTAAGGAGCGTCGCATGGATTCGGGCATGGCGGTGGAAAAAAATAGTAAGAGATCTTCATTGCAGCTCTCAAGTTTGAGTCTCTGACTACACCGCATCAAAACAATACGAGGTCAATGTGGGACACAATGAACTGACAAGACAAAGGACATACCTAGGGAAAGAGGTTGAGGCAATACCTAGATAGGGCACCGAGGATCTTTTCCCCCCTTTAACATAGTGACTTTGTAACTAAAAAGCGCTTTATTATTAGGGGCATTGAAACCTTGGAGAACTCACCTTCAACTGCAGATCGAATATATTTGCAACCCATACCACATTTTTTGCATGCTCCCGTTCCACCTCCGTCCACTTTATCCCCTCCTGTCCATCCACTGGAACTATTCGTTGTTTATTTGATGGAAGGGTGGGATCGAATGAAGAGGAAATCGAATGATATGTTGGATCAATGGCGTTAATTAAAGGAGCCATAGACCCCTGGCCAAAGGAGCGAGAACAGTCATCTGACGGTGTATCAGAAAGGGGAGGAGAGTAGCGATGATCATAGTCTTCAGGGGTTTGTAACTCAACAAACATCAGCTTCTGGATTGGCGTTGGACCAACATTGGTCGAGAGTTGGTAACATGGTTGCCAGAGGGTCTTGTCCCTCGCTATAAGCGCAAAGGTGCTAAAGGCAAGAGGTCAAAAACCATCAAAGCATACAGTTCCAAACATACTTGAAATTGACGGAGTCAAAGAAACAATCTGAAAGTTCTAGATCCGAGCAATTGAACTCTTTGAAGTGGGAAGAAGAGTAGGCCCGCATGACATCCTTGTCAAACATTGTGTTCATGCTTAGAGGGCAATGCACTTGCATGGCCGCTATGGTGGGTGCAACATGTTTTTCAATCAAATTCCTATAGGGACCATCTGAATTCCCCGTTACCAATAACGCCCGAATGTAATTAGTTTCAAACACTTACCTTTAGGTGGACATCTAAGTACATTACCTAAATCCATGTGAGCCGACCCTTTCAGAGAGGTGATGGATTGCTTGAGCTCCAGGCCAGCAAGCAGCACAAGGGCATATACAGATCCGCCTCCAGCAATGGCCAGGAATTTGCTCCCGGCGGCGTGCCACTCCCGAAATTTGGTTTCCGTAACCGCGGCCTTGAACTTCTCCGAGAGATCATCCTTGTATATCGCGCGAAGGCTAGCACGATCATGCTCTGGCAAATGCTTTCCCTTGCAAGCATGAGAGCGTGACTTAGCAGTTGCTTTTGCAGCTTTCCGGTAAAACTGTAAGCTGCGAAAAGGTTGGCAATACGGTATAACATCGCCAACACACTCTTACCTTTGGCATTTGGTAACCAACTGCATGCAATTGACCATAAACAAGAAGTTACCCCCAATGGTCTTGCGCTCGAGATCAAGGCATCTGGTGGCAATGGACTGAAGCGAATCCACAATGAATGAATCCGGGTTGGACCGAAATGACGCAATGGCGTCAAGCCACTCAACGCCGTTAGATGACCATTTATGGCTCGCACCGGTGAGCATGGTGATGAGCTCGGCCGCATGGGGGGAGAGCGTGATATGTGGTTGATCCCGTTCCACCCACTCGGACCCGCTGGGATTCTTGCCCTTCACCCTGGCCTTTCTACCCCCTCGCGGGCAAGGTGGCTGGGCAAAAGCTGCAACGGCTTGCACATTTGCCGGCCCGGGTGGTTGGTCTTCGGTGGGCTGTTGGGAAGTCCGATAGGGAGCCCGACGAGGAGCCTTAGCTCTTCGTTTTGGCTTTACAAGCGGCTGGGGATCAGCCGCTTCGGGCGTAAGTGTACCTAAAGGGGATACCGGCGACTCGGAGGGGGTTGGAAGCGGTGTTGGGTATGGCGAGCTGATGGCCATCGATAATGAAGCCCGGGCGCTACGTTGACGAGCACCAGCGGATGACGACGACGACCCTGGTAAATTACCCAAATACAAACCAAGTGAGTCATACAACCAGAGAGTAGGAAAGCCATTACCTCCACTGGCAAATCCCCGTCCAGCCGGTAATGAAGCCCGGGTGTTATGAGCACCGGTGGATGGTGATGCGGAACCTGGTAAATTGCCTGAGTAACTCACGCAACCCGAGCATGAAAGCCATTCACCTCCGCTGGCAAATCCCTGTCCAGCCTCCAGATGAGCAGCTAGCCGGTCCAACAAATTAGCGAGGTTATCCGGTAGAATACCATTGGTTTGCTGGTTGAGGAGGTTGGCATAAAGCAGCGCAGCTTCGTGTCCCAGTATGGCGAAGTGATCTTGCATCATTTGAAAGCCGGGATTAGTTAATTCTACAGCCCTCTTGGGCCGCTGGTACCACCGGACCCGTGTGACATATCCATACACCACTACTAGTATGCGAGGGAAAGCACAACCAAACATAAATTAGCCATACCATACGCGATATTGGTATGCAAGTCATCGCGCAAGACCATTCGGATGCCGGTGCGAGGACCGAGTGCTAGGCCTAGGTATATATTGTCTCCGAGTCTGGTCAGTACGAATCGTTGCTTATAAGCACGAAAGAATGGCGTGATACAACAATTACATTCTCCACACAAACGCCTCTCTTGACTTTACAAGGCATGTCAACCTGAAAACATCTTCCGATCAAAAGAGTTCGCAATGGAAACTTTCCGAGGCTACAGCTCAAAGAGTTCGCATCTTACCCATTACGTCGACATTGACGTGGAGCCCCTTCACGCTGCATGTGGCGTC
>JBBPLZ010000215.1:0-16258 GCA_038090055.1 Hemileccinum hortonii | reverse complement strand
AGGCCTTTTACAGGTAGCCTCCGAAACCGGCAAATGAGATGAGGAGGAGCGGAACTCAACAAGCGCAGGCAAGGGACAAAGTCCGGTGCGGGAAACAAGTGAATTAGACTGGGGAACCAGTCGTACAGAGCTACCTTATATACATGTATGTAATGCGCACAGACCAAGGTACACTTTAGGGTAGGCGTGAGATAAGAAGCAAAGTGTGGGAGTGAACCTTGTCTGACATGAGAGAAAGATAAGGGTGAGCAGATAAGAAAGATAAGAGATAAGACATGAGGCATGACATCACCGGGCCTAGACCTAGTCATGTGATATGTCCCATGGTCATGTGCTGCTGGTCACGTGACTTCTGAGAAATGAAAGTTAGAGTCCGAGTCGTACATGTGTCAGTGGAGTCTGTCTCCATTTGATAAAGAGTGTGAGGTGAGGAGCAATCGTAACAAATAGTGTGTACTACATTCACATGCTCCCTCTTTGACTATGCAACTGATACTTCACCCACAAGATTAGATACTACTATTAGTAATGTATTAATAATGGTCAGTAGTACATTCATATGATTGCCCCTCAACACTGTGACTAATATATCACTAGCTAGGTCAGATACTGGGCTTGATTGTGATATATCACATGAACTAATTGGAATGATTGATAAATCAATAACAGTTGTTATAGTTCATGTTCAACACTGTATGTTTTCACTTGTTCTTACCTTATCTTCACTCACATTCCTCAAATTCCTGAACACCTTTTATGTAATATTTCTCTTTCTAAGGTCACATGACCAGTACACATGACCGTGGAAAACATCACCTGACCATAACATCATCTATGATGTCATGCCTCATGGACAGTCTCTTTTCTTACCAGTACACTTCTTTTATTCTATTACTTTCCATGACATTCCATATTCCCACCCAGCCCTAAAGTACTTTGGACTTGGATAACCTGCTCTAGAGTATCTTCCCTCACTATATAAACCTGTTCTCTTAAGTCATCTGTTTCCTCAACCTATTCACTTGTATTTCCCTTTGTTATATGGGACTTTCTTACATCTGCAATACTACTCCCTCTCTATCCAGCCAGCCTAGCCCTCTGTCAAAGGGCCTTTCTATGCTTCATATCATAACTATGTTTTTCACTATTGTCATCCTCCTTTGAAGAATATTCATTGTCCATATTCAACTTCTTGCTCCTGATGTTGTAGGAGCTCATCATTAAGAGTAGAGTCTGGTTTCAATGGTGCATACAATATTTGCATGCCCCCTCTTGACCATGTGACTAATCAATTACTCATAGGTTAGACAAGTAAAGTGTTATATCATACAAAGGTATACATTACTCACTATATGATAGTAGTATATCACAGGCATTTTAGCCAATGCAAATATATCAAAACTATTTGATATATTATATATTGAACACTCAGATTACTCACTACTTACTTGCTACTGCTGAATATATTTTGGGTACCAATTGATGCTAGTGGCTAGCTGTGGTCATCATGGTAAAAAAACAACTGATTTTGTCTATATTTTATTGAGCTCGATGGGGATGAATTGAGCATCCAAGTGCTGGGTAGAGGAGGAGGAACTGGCCAGAAAAACCAGTGGTTCTGAAGAGTAGGACCATCTTGTCCCAGATGGCTTTAGCAACTGAAGTATTCTGTTCACTGGTGACTTAATTGGTGATGTAGTTGTAGGAAACATTATGGAGAAGGGAATTGTTGATGGTATTGATGATAATATCACAAATGTGTCTATCAATGACAATCCACACTTGTCATGATTTGCAACAATAGTTGCACTATGGAGAATTGATCCATTGATGAAGCTTCAGATAGACATAGATTCCAGGGCAGATTGGACAAGAATGTTCCAAATAGAATAGTTTATTGGACTTGTGAGAACGGGAATCCGTCTGAGTATGGTGTTGTTGGCTTTGAAATTGGGAGAGATTGTGATAGCAGCCATTTAGAGAAAAGATTCTAGATTGAGAAAATCTTCATTAATGATAAGATCATTGTAAAGATGAGAGAGAAGAGAGAAAGCAGGAACATATCCATATCCAGAGGTGCATTGCTGATTGATGTGCTTGTTCCACTGCCATATGCAAAATCTCTGTTGCCATTTTGGTAAGATCTGGGATCCTTCCAATATGAGCTTCCAATAGAGGCACTATTCCTCTTTGGTAAAAGTCTCATCATCAGATAATGACAGTTTGTATCATAAAGGATCCAAAATAAGTGAAATGAAACCATCAAAATGAAACATGAGGAAGTAGTGTGGATTTGGTATAGTACATATGATCTTGTGCAATAAGGATATACTCATGATTGTAAGAGATGTATGGTAATACAATCTCCTCTACACTATCAGCATAGGCATTTAAGTCTAGAAATGACTTGTATCATTTTCTTTAGCCAAATCTTTTTGATATACAATTTCATATTTAATTTCTATGATCCAAGTAAAAGGAATAGAATGAGAAAGAAGAAAGAAAGAAGAAGAAGAATTAAGTAGAGTCCCAAAGTCTATGTTTGCATTCTCCTTCCAATGCAGCAGCTCTTGTTGGCTTTTTGTTAGCTTCTGCTATGCATTCTGCAAGGATGCCATAAATGAGCTGCTTGTCAGTTGAACCTGGAGTAACCAGGCTCAACAAGGATCATATTCTTAGTATTGTCCCTTTTGAACAGGGTTAAGTTTAAATATGGAATGATGATGAAGATAAATGGAATTGTTCCATGAAAAATCATGTCCATACTGTAGAAATGGTTATGCTCCAGAGTCCAGTTATGATTTCTCTCCATATTTGTGTTTTTCATGGGTTGTCAAACCCATTATTTATCCACAAACTGATAGTTTGGGATATATGATTTGTCCTTAGACTCATCATCACCACCACCAACTCACTTACACAATGATGACTATGACAACCATGATGACATTCATCAACACAGTTTGAATGATACAGCTACTAGTATGTCCAATCACAGATTGCCATGACAACTTGAACATAATGAAAATGTTGCTGTCACCACCCATCTGCACCTTAAGATCTCATCCATCAGTTTGTGTGGATAATGACAACAATGATGACATTGTTTGTCTTTCAAATTTGTGAGTCGATCACCTCATTACTCCCCCACACTCATTTCACCCCCACCCAATCCAAGCAGCAATGTCATTACATATGTGAACACACATAGTACCACCACCATATTTGCCATGCATGCTTCACTGGATAGATCTTTGGATGAGGTACTACTAGTACTTGTAACTATGGTCCTGTTGGCTATGGTGGGTAACCTGCTTGGTTGTGAATGGAAGAGTTGGTGGCTACTACTGATAATAGTCCATTGTTACCTTTAAGCTTCTAAAAAGGTCTGAACAGCAGAAAAGTAACTTGAATGGACTACTATTGTCAAACTATTTGGTTCAGATCCAAGTAACCTGCTACACTGCCAATGTGTTAAAGTACTTCATTTAAAGATCTATCTGGTGGGGCATGTGGACCAAAATACCAATTTCAAAACCAGACTTTCAAGTTCAGTTGACATTTCTTCTGATATTCTAATCTTTCTCCGTGCTTTCCAAGATGCTGATGGTTGTGGTGGCCTCACAATGCTTAGGACAGAATAGTGGTGCTGAAAAACACCATAATCAGATTGTTGGTTTGTACTCAATTGACCATGACCTGATTGATTGTACTGCTTTGTGGAATTCAATCAATGACGTTCATGGCTCATCTGGTTATTTTACTTGGAGATATCATGATTTTTACTTGATTGACTACTAGTATGTGAACCATGATCTCATTACTCCTGCCACAATGAGTCCCACTTTGAGTTGGAGTCATGTTTGAACTTTGATAAAATTGTGTGCTCCACTTATAGAGGTTGTTGCTGTCAATGGTATTTGAGTCCTCACTAATGCTCATGAAAGCAATCAGAAATGTGATGTAACAACTATTCTCTGCTGATTTCAAGGCACTGACACCTCTGGGAGTTTCTGGTCCCAATCTGTGACCTGGTTGGTTGTATTTTTCATGGAATTCAATTGATCAAGTCCACCACCATCTAACAATGCTTTGACTCCATTAAAACACTTCTGAATGCAGCCAATGCTCAGTTTTATCAGAATGCCCAAGACTTGTCACTGATAGAAAGCTATAAATCCCAGTGATTAGTAAGATGTTCTACATCAACTCTCTCAAGTTCCACTTTTTCATCATTTGACATCATTTGCTAATCAGTGAACCATTCTACTGTCATGGCAAAATGGGTTACAGAGCACACATGGCCACAGCCTGAGTCCATAGGTGATTTGCCCTATGAATTGAATTCCATTGTGGTTGTCACCAACAACAGCCTCAATGGAACTACATTCAGGGTCCAATCTGGCTTGAGTTTATTCAAGGTGATGGGCTGTCTCTCCTGTGTGACAATTGTGATATCATGCAAAGATCCTATCTATGCAATAATAGGTCAAAGGTGTTTACAACAATGACACCAGCTCACTCATTGACATTCTGGTCAACTTGGCAGCTCCTGTGAAGACTGACATGACAGTTCTAACTAGGGTGAACTCATACCTTATTTCAGACAAAGAGGGAAAGCAGGTCCCATTTCTTCTTAAAGATCCTAAAGCGGCAGCTAAAGTCTTGTGTTGAATATCTTTCATGTACAAGGCTGAAAAGATATGTAGAATACTGATCATGGTTGCAACAATTTTTGAGAAACCACACACTCTTACTAGTCAAGTATGCAGCACAATTGTATCAATAGGATTTCAGTTCTGGAAAAAAAAAAAAAAAGTCAGAAAAAACAAGTCACTGTGTCTGTTTTATATGAGTAATGATATTCTGGGACCTGTTACATGGATGTAGCAGTGACAATCTGAATAGCAAGCACCTTGAAGCTGTGTTCAATAATCAAACTATGTGCCAGATCTGAGAATGGATCAAGTTACAACTCTAGTGGACATGAATTGTGATGTTGCCCATGACATCCTTTCCCAGCCTGTGGCTCTAACACTCACTGCACCACAGACCCCTTGCTAATTACTGACACAGCCACTGTCCAATGGCCTACAGACTCTAACTTTGGTGCATTTGTGTGCATGACTGCTGCTGCTTGATGTCTCCTCCAAAACCTCATCCATGTTGATCCACTCACATTACCTGTCAAGACCACAGCAGAATATAGCCAAAGGTGGAGATTGGCATCAATACAAGAGCAGATACATAGGATACTACCAAAGACACATATTGATACAAATATCAACATAGTCCCTACAAGTCATACAATCAGTCATACACTGCCATCCCAAATGTTCAGAATCTGTTAGTGAAACATGAGAATGAGAAGGGAAACAATTCACAGTAACATGATGACAACATTCTGCAAGCCACAATGTATCTGTTTCAACAAAGAAACCAGTCCCAGTCTGTTGGAAAACAAATGAATAACATGGCAATCTTACACCAATATCCTATGTTCCATGTTGAGAAACATGAACATGCCCTCAAAGGTGTCCTTGCCACTTTTGCTCCACACCAAGGGTGTATCACTCATTGAATGTCAGGGTGGGTAGGCATGCACAAAAGGAGATGCACACAAGGATGTGCATGCACAAGCAAAGAGTGATCCTGGATAACTAGCATTGAAATGCATTGGGAGTAACCCATCCAGGTGTGTGTGGGTGAGAATGGGCAATGCAGATGTATACATTATTGAGAATATTGGTTGAGTTGATTACAATTTTATGCTAATTAACTAATGGTAGTGGTCTGACTGCATTTTACCACCAATACTGATCACAGTACTAACTACCAGTATTCTGGATCTGATGACTAAGATGTGACTCATGTCAAGTCATATCTATTATTAAATAACATGAGAAATAGACCATGAGATACAATTGCATCTTATCACACAAGACACTACTCATCTTGTGACTGCATGATGTGATCTGTTGATACTCTCACATCACAGCACACTTGTATTCTAGTGCTTTATACCATTGGTTAGAATACATTAGTTCAGCTCATGCTATTATCTAACTGGCTCTGAAACCACTCTGACTTATGTCAGAATGGGTCAGAGTATTTCAAAGATGTCTCTGGAGTCAGTGCCAAAAATTAAGTTGGTGTTATGCTTGGTTCAGGTAGGAGTGAGCGTAGCCTTGGATAACCCCTAGTTGGCTAAGGGCTGATGCAAGGAGTGTCGGGATGATACCAACGGGGTGTTCAGCGATCTAGAGTCGAAGAACAAGTCCTGGGCGAGAGGTTGCCCAGCGACGAGATCAAGGAGTTCAAAGATAGTCCAATTAATATGGAGGACAAGGACGCAATCACAAAGATGAGAGTCGACGCATTGAGAGGATCAAGGGCAAGGGACTAAGGGTATATTCCCAAGGAGAACTAAGCTAGAGGACAGGTATGTGATGCAAGGGTTTATATACCTAAGGGGAGCATGCATGGACCAAGCTAAGTAATCAGGGTAAAGGGCATGCTTGGTAAGTGCCAAGAGAATTAGTAATGCCAAGCAAAGGAAGCATGACTCAGAATGAGTCATGCGTGATAAGGTATGACTCGATGTGAGTCATGCGTGATAAGGTATGACTCGATGTGAGTCAAGACCCAAAACAATGGTATAAGCAATGACAGTGTGAGAAAGGTGAACCTGATGGGGTTACCGTGGAGTATTGGTCATTGTGAGACAAACGAGATGAATGCATATGATGATAGCGCGAGAAAGGTGAACCTGCAGGTTACTGTAGAGTGTCTATCATCGTGAAAGAAAAGAATAAGCAAAAAAGGACAAAGCGGATAACAAAGCATAACAAATTGTAACAGTTGGTGCTCACTTAGGAGCTCACTTACCGTGAACTTCAACAAAAATACAAAGTCCAAGCAGACATTCATCCCCTGGGAACAACACTTGACCCCCCCACATGTCACAATCTCACATGAGCATGCAGGATGAAACTCTGACTAGCCATGTGCACAGCTTGCACCACACATGGTGCATGGGACATTACTAAAACTTCCCACATTGTGCTAAACTTACCACAAAGTAGCTAGAAGTGCAAGGAGCACCAAATGAGCCTACAAGTACCCATAGATAGCAAAATTAGATTGATTTCATACATAAAGAATGATCCTTGGATACTTAGGAGCTTTCCCCCCTCCTTTCTCCTCCAATAATGCCCCAGCGATCAGCAAGATAGGAACTCCTCCATGATATCCAGGTTGCCTCACAATTGGCTTGCCAGCTCCGGCAGGCTGACCTTGAACAACAGTTTAAAAATGGGTCTGATACCACTGGTAGCTCAGAGTCTTTTGATAATGGTCTTCCTGGCTTTATTCCTTCACCTATTTCACCTATATCTCCTATTCTGATTCCTCATTAGATTCTTCATTGGATTCTGATATCAGTGATGTGAGTCATATTAGCCATTATTATCACTTTGTGAATGTCGTTGCGGCACTTGAGGAGGAGACTTTGTGGGCTCGTGTGCTCTACAAGCCTGATGCATCTCCTATGCATGCTCCTCAGATTCATGTGCTTATACAATGTGAAAAACACCCAAAAGCTTTTTACAAGAAACTTCAGATTGATTCAGAGATTTTTGATGACATCTTAAATCAGATCATTGGCCATTCAATTTTCCATTCCCAGTTTGCAGTTAATCTGTAGCTTCTTGTAGCTGTCCAGCTTGCTATTTTTCTTGATCACTATGGTAATGCAATTTTTATTTCAAATGTTGCATTATGGGCAGGAGTGGGTGAAGGCTCAGTCATCAACTGTACTAACCGAGTTATGATTGCACTTTTGGATCAGCATGACATTTTTATTCAATTTTCTTCTCCTCATTTTGCTTATCATCAAAATGCCAAAGCATATGCTGGTAGTGTTATCTGCCAGCAGTGGTGCAATGGATGGTTAGCAGCTAATGGATCTTCTATTTCTCTTTTTCAAAAGCCTGGTTATTATGAGGAGACTTTCTATGATCACAAATCCAGATACTCCTTAAATTGTCAGGTGAGATTTAATATTTTTGAGAGAAATTTATAATAAGTCCATTGTAAGCAGTCATTATGCCCCATAATCTACTGATTGTGGACTATGCACTTGGTCATCCAGGTAGTGCACATGATGCATATGCATTTAGGGGCATGTGAATTCACCAGGAACATAATACCCTCATAGCTGATAATGAGTGGATTTGGAGTGATAGTGCTTATCCTCTTTCTTCTTGGCTTGTTCCCCCTTTCAAGAAGCCAAGAAATCAAGCACTTAGCATGAAGCAAAAAAAGTTTAATTATTTTTTGTCCAAGGTAAGTTGAAATATTTTAAACTTTATCATTTGCTAAGAAATTTAAGTGAGGATGAGGGTGGAACATGCTTTTGATGCACTCAAGGATTGTTTTCAATTCTTTCCAGAGTTTTGTATTTCCATCTGATCTCAGAAAAATCTTGAATATGCAACAAACTGGGTGTTCTGTTGCATCATACTTCATAACATGATTATTCAGTTTGAAGAACAAAGATATGGGTCAAGATCAGCTCAAAGACAAGCTTCAGAAGCTTGAGCAAGAGAAGAGGCAGGTCAAGAAGATGAATATCCAGAGAATATTGGAATGGATTTCAATGATGGAAGGCCAGATCACACATTCCACCTTAGGTTGATGGAGAAACTTTTGCAAAGTCAAACATAACTACACTTTCTCATATACATGCAAAGTACATCTACATTGTTACACTTGGTCCAGGTAGGAGCGAGTGTAGCCTTGGATAACCCCTAGTTGGCTAAGGGTAGACATGAGGGATGTCGGGACGATACTGATGGGTTGTTCAGCAATCAAGTGTCAAAGAACAAGTCCTGGGTAGAGGATTACCCAGCAACGAGATCGAGAGGTTCAAAAAGAGTCCAATTAATATGGAGGACAAGGACACAATTGCGAAGATGAGAGTCGATACATTGAGAGGATCTAAGGCAAGGGACTAAGGGTATATTCCCAAGGAGAACTAAGCTGAGAGACAAGTATATGATGCGGGGGTTTATATACCTATGGGGAATGTGCATGGACCAAGCTATGTAATCAGGGTAAAGAGCACACTTGGTAAGTGTCAAGAGAATTAGTAATGCCAAGAAAAGAAGTCTGACTTGGAATGAGTCATATGTGACTAGGTATGACTCAACGTGAGTCAGGACCTGAAATAATGGTACAAGCAATGACTGCATGAGAAAGGTGAACTCAATGAGGTTACCATGGAGTGCTGGTCATTGTGAAACAAAAGAAACAAAGTATATGATGGTGGTGCGAGAAAGGTGAACCTGCAAGTTACTGTGGAGTATCTACCATCGTCAAAGAAAAGGATAAGGCGAAAAAGATACATAGATGATGACAAAGCATAAGGAATCATAACATACATCTACACAAAAACTACACAAAAAACTAGCTAAATGTCCATGGTATCAATGCCTTTCATCAACAACTCCAATTTGAGAGCTTTTATTTCCATTTCCTTCAGCTTTAGCATCTCAGACATTACCTCAGTCCTAGCTTTCTCAAGGTGGATGTCGGCCTCCTTGCTGGTCATGGTCCTCTCATGGATGGCCCCCACATTTGCATCCTTGTATTGCATTTTTTCCCACTCTAATTGAAGTGTATGCTCAATATTGAGGTGTTGATTTTTTTCCATGGAAAGTGTGATTCAATTTGAATGGATGGTGTTTTTACCAGTTTGCAACTCAGTAGTCATTTGTGACATTGTTTCGTCAAGATTGACTCATAACCTCTTGGCCTTGCCTTTGCTGCCCTTCAATGATGTCAACATAGCAGACAATACTGGTGAAAAAAAAATCTGTTGCTGAGTTTGTCATGAACCGCTGCCAACGGATCTACCAGCTTGCAAACAAGGATGGGATAGATGAAGAGGAGTGGTGATGCCTGCCTTGGATGCCATTTGTTGAAAACTAGATGGCCAAGAGTGGTGATTGAATATGGGCAGGGATTCTTGTATGTTATCAATGTCTGAGCCAGGGTCAGATATGTCGAGAGGTTCAGTAGCCTAAAGACATCAATTAGATAGTATGAGAAAAAAAAAATTTGAACATACCTTACACTTACCCATTTGCATATCACTAGCTGGCAACTTGGTGCCAATATCCTGTTCATCCCCATCCCATCCCATTGAGTAGTCTTCTTCATCAATTTGATGGGCATTATGGCTTATTGTGATGTAGGGGAGTTGTATGGGTTGCACAGGTTGCACAATTGGAGTGAAGATGGCATCAACAGCAGAAATGGTAGCAGCAGGGGCAGTTAGTTGGGAGCAACAAGCTTGAGATGGCCAGCTCCACACAACTTGCCACACTGGGAATTGACAAGCTTGGCAGTGAAGTTGGGAATGCTGTTTCAGATCTCAAAGAGATCATCGTACTATGGAACCTCTTTGATGATTGTGTCATGTATGTTGGCTGTGTCTGTGCCAGGTTGGACTCCTTGGCCTATTTGGTGATGGGATTGGTAGTATGATATGAAAGCCTTATGAAGGCTTGCATAAATTTAGTTACAAGCTACAGATACAAAACTACAATGAATGACTTACTAGCCAAGTCAATTGTTAACTGAGACTGAGAATTTCTTGGGAATGAAGAGGTATCACTCACACCAGTCTGGATCAGCAGCAAATATGACCTATGCAAGAACTCCGCAAATTGTGGTCTTGTCCTTGCTGGATGGTTTTTCTGGGTAGTCTGCACGTTGTACCTTGTTCTCTGAGAAAAGTATGTTGTAGTCAGCAAGATGGGCCTTGAGCCATGTGATGAGGGTGTCCATTTGGGTTGTAGTCCAGTGAATGGTGAATTTCTCTGAGATTTCTGACAATAGAGGGGTAACAATGCCATCTGGAGGTCAATATTGGTTGCGTCTACTCTAGGAGCCATGGCCATGGCCATGGGAGATTAGATTGGTGGTGGATGTAGCAACTGGTTGGGGTGCATTGGGATTTATCAATGAGATCAGTTGGATGAGGGCAGACTGTAGGTGTGCAAGCCTATAGGTTTGGGTTCATTGTACAGGCATTAAATTCAAACTCTGCTCCTGTTATGGTCCTAAACCTCCCTCCCTCCCGGATTGGGATAGACCCAACTGTAACCTGTAATTCCTAACCCCCTATCTTTTGGGAGTCACGTGACCAGTAGCATGTGACCGTGGGATAGTGTCACATGATTAGATCTAGATTTGAAGCCTAGACTCCTATGATATCACTACCTCATGTCTAGCTTCTTTCCTTCCTTTTAATTACCGCTGGTCTAGACTTTCACTTTCACACGTCACTTAGGGTTTTCTCTCACACTATGCTTCTCCTTCTGATAGATAGTTCCATACTCTCACGTCTGCCCTAAATCTACCATCATGTATATAAACCCTAGGTAGACAACTGGATTCCCCAGTCTTATTCACTTTGTTATTGGCACTGGACTTTGTCCCCTGCTGAGACTATCTGAGTACCGCTCCCCTTTCCTCTCGCCAGTCGTTTGTGAGCTTCTCTTGTAAAGGAAACTCTCCTCGTCGTCTCATCTTTCGTATTTCTCCTCGTCGTCTCATCTTTCGTATTTCTCCTCGCACGCCGTTTCGTTGAGTTCAGTGTAGCAGACATTTGTCTTGCAACACTTGAATAAGACTGTTAGGCAATCCCGGATCCCAGGGACAAGGGAGTGTTCCGGCCATTGCCGAAGATTGCGTTTTTCGAATCCCCTCGCCGCTTTTAGAGGAACCCCTAGGAAGGGTAGACTTGCGTTCGCATCTACGTACAATTTCTCCGAGTCCCTCTTTGGGGATTAGCCACGTCAGGGTCGAGCCTGATTTGTGAAGGGTGACTGCATTGGTGACTCTTTGCAGGCTGAGCCAGAAAACGTATCCTTCGTAACAACGGAGAGGTAGACCGTGGGGCGTACATGGCTATTAGCACTTTTATATAAACATACAATACTTCATGCGATCTGGTGGAAACCCATGATCGCAACGTTACATCAGGGATCACCGACACGTACTACCTAGAGAACCCGTCATCCGTCCTATTCGAGAACTCTCCCCTCGACACTTCTTACGTCGTCCACCCCGTCCTCATATCATTTACCTTCTTCGTCTCGACCGACAACGGTACGGGAACTACTTCGCTCCAAGGAACGACCGCCTTAACTATCTACGCCCTCGTTCCATCCTCCGTCGTCCCGCATGCTACTTGTAGTACTCCCCAGAGTTAGGTTGGAAGATACCTGACAGTAAGGATGGAAGCATTAGCGAATGCACAAGCAGCCATGGCCTTGGCTATTCAACAATTGGCCAAAGCAACCGCCGCGGTCAATACTGCCCACGGAGACAAGAAAACCTCCGAACCAGGTGACTGGGATGGAGATAGAAAAAAGTTCAGGAACTGGTGGTCTCGAGTCACCTTTTGGGTCGAGACACAAGGATGGTCCTTAGGTAGTAAAGGGGACAAACAAAAGACAATCGCCGTGCTCATGCGAATGACCAGCAAAGCAGCGGACTGGGCCAGGCAATGCCTGGAAGAATACAAGGAAGACGAGACCGGCGATCGAATAGACCCCGATGACGCTAGTTCTCGCATTCAGAAAGGAGATACCGCTTGGCCAAATTGGCAGGTGCTGGCCAACACCATTCAAAACCACTTTCAAATAATGATTTTAGCGGACGAAGCATACAACAAGCTATTGTCATGGAAGCAAAATGGAAAGCCAATCGACGCTTTCTTAGAAAGGTTCGATACTCTATGCCGAGAAGCCAATCTAGGATGGGAGGAGTCCAAACGCATTCTAAAGAAAAATGTCGATTCCCGAATTTACAACTGGTGCGAAATGCATGTAACCGACGCCACCGACAACTACGACGGCTGGATCAGAGCATATCGCAATGCGGGAAGAGCTTTCGAACGAATGGCCAGGGAGCGGCCAGAAGCCATGCGCTCGGATCAACAAGCTCCCCGTTTTTTCTCACAGAACCAGGCCAGGAACCAGGGTAATCAGCCCCGTGTTCCGTACTACCAAACTCGAGGTGCCCCATCTGCACCACCTCATTTTACATCCGTCGGGACCCAGCCGGGTCGTGGCGCACCCATGGACATTAGCACGGTCCAACCCTCTCGCCCCGATACTCGAACGTGCTTCCTTTGTGGTCAGACAGGCCACATTAAACGAAACTGTCCACAGGGCCGCCAACCCTTCACCACTGGCACCCGCCAACTCTATGACCCGGAAGTTGGCCAATACGTCACTGTAGCGGCAGTACAACCGCAAGGGTCAAAAGAGGTGCCCCTAGCACCAACAACAAAGATCGCGGAAGTTTCAGGAAAACAACCGTGGATGAACGAAGAAGCCGAAGCCTATTGGAGGGATCGGTTTGAAGTAGAATTGCGGCAAAAAGCAGCCGTAGGACTTTCCTCCTCGGATAAGGGAAAAGGCCGCGCCGTGTGAAACTGGGAGGTATTTCCATGGCCCTGCCTTCTCCTTCTTTTTCTCATAATTCTTTTTCTTTTCTCTCCGTCGATGAGATCATGGACAGTGATGATGTCGAATCACTGAACAATGTACATAGTTCCTTTCCATCTCCGTCTTCGTCATGCCAAGATCTTCCCACTCTAACGGAGTGCGACGAAGATTCTTTTCCCATTTGTACTATCTCAGATGTTCTATTTAAAAATGTTCCGATTTCATCCGAAATGGTGTCTCAATCGAGCGTGGCACCGGATGTAAAATACAGTGTGCTTAATTCCATGATCCAAGAAAAAACAAAAAATATTTCTTCTTTATACAAATCCTCCCACAAACCTTCATTTTCGTTGGTGGACATCAGAACCCTGGCACCAGGAACATTATCCCTGGGTGTTATGGTCCTAACCGACCTCCCTCCCGGATTGGGACAGACTGTTATGGTCCTAACCGACCTCCCTCCCGGATTGGGACAGACCCAACCGCAACTTGTACTTCCTAACCCCTATCTTTTGGGAGTCACGTGACCAGCAGCACGTGACCGTGGGACAGTGTCACATGATTAGGTCTAGACTCGAAGCCTAGACTCCTATGATGTCACTGCCTCATGTCTAGCTTCTTTCCTTCTCTTTAATTACCGCTGGTCTAGACCTTCATCTTCACACGTCACTTAGGGTTCCTTCTCACACTACGCTTCTCTTTCTGATGGATAGTTCCACACTCTCACGTCTGCCCTAAACTACCATCATGTATATAAACCCTAGGTAGACGACTGGACTCCCCAGTCTTATTCACTTCGTTATTGGCACTGGACTCTGTCCCCTGCTGTGACTACCTGAGTACCGCTCCTCTCATCATCGCGCCAGTCGTTTGTCGGTGTTCCCTTGTAAAGGAAACCGTCCTCGTCGTTGATCGTTCGTCTTCATCGTTTTCCGCCGTTTAGTTCGAGTTCAGTGCGGCAGTCATTTGACTTGCAACACAGACCCAACCGCAACCTGTACTTCTCTAACCCCTATCTTTTGGGAGTCACGTGACCAGTAGCACGTGACCGTGGGATAGTGTCACATGATTAAGTCTAGATTCGAAGCCTAGACTCCTATGATGTCACTGCCTCATGTCTAGCTTCTTTCCTTCCTTTAATTACCGCTGGTCTAGACCTTCATCTTCGCACGTCACTTAGGGTTCCCTCTCACGATACGCTTCTCTTTCTGATGGATAGTTCCATACTCCCGCACTTGCCCTAAACTACCATCATGTATATAAACCCTAGGTAGACGACTGGACTCCCCAGTCTTATTCACTTTGTTATTGGCACTGGACTCTGTCCCCTGCTAAGACGAACTTGAGTACCGCTCCGCCTCTCATCTCTGCCAGTCGTTTGTCGGTGTCCCTTGCAAAGGAAACCGTCCTCGTCGTTTTTCGTTTCGTCTTCATCGTCTCCGCCGTTTCGTCGAGTTCAGTGTAGCAGACGCTTGGTCTTGCAACACTGGGGGATGTAATGTCGTTATACTGTACGATTTTGTTCAAACGACACGGTGACTGGAGAAAGGCCGTTGTCAAAGCTTTATTGGACTCAGGAGCCTGTCAGACGTTTGTGGATAGGGAGTGGGTCAACATTCAGGGATTAACACTCCATGAACTCCCACAACCATTCCATGTAAATAATGCTGATGGTTCTGCATCATCACACGGACCTATTCGTTTTTACGTTTCTTTCCTTATCGAGTATCAAGGACATACCGAGCCCATCGATGCGATGGTTAGCACACTCGGTACTCACCGAATCATTCTAGGCTACGATTGGCTTTACTGCCATAACCCAACGGTTGACTGGGTCAACCAAACAATCTCTTTTAACAGATGCACAGCATACTGTAACCAGCTTCGGGAAAGCCAAATTCCATGCCATGTCCCTACCTCGTTACGAATAATCGAGGAAGACGTAAAAGACAAGGTTCCCCAGGTCTACCACGAATACCTGGACGTGTTTTCCAAAAATGAATCTGAACGCATGCCGGAAAGGAAGGCATGGGACCACGCTATCGATCTTAAAGAGGATTTCATACCAAAAAAGGGTAGAGTCATTCCGCTATCTGACACCGAAATGGACGAAGTCCGCGGCTTTATAGATTCGGAACTAAAAAAGGGATACATTCGACCATCTAAATCCCCTCAAACAGCACCGGTCTTCTTTATTCCCAAGAAAACAGGAGATAAACGTCTCGTCATGGACTATCGATACCTAAATGACGGGATGGTAAAAAACAGCTATCCTCTTCCTCTAATCCCCGCACTAATTGACAGGCTCAAAAGCGCAGATCTATTTACAGCCCTAGACTTGCGATGGGGTTACAATAACGTACATATCAAAGAATGTGACGAATGGAAAGCGGCCTTCGTCACTCCTATTGGAGCTTATGAACCTGTTGTGATGTATTTCGGGATGACTAACTCTCCTCCTACCTTCCAACAGATGATGAATGACATATTTAACGACATGTATGCCATACTGATCGTCTATCTTGATGATATGATGATCTTTACGAAGGGTAAGTCTCATGTAGAACATGAGGACATTGTAAAAGAAGTATTAAAATGGTTACGCGAAAATGACCTATACGCGAAACCAGAAAAATGTGTATTCTCTGCTGACAAAGTAGACTTTCTAAGATTAACCGTATCCAAGGAAGGAGTAGAGATGCAAACCAAAAAAGTACAGGCTATTCTGGACT